>PVKV010009469.1:17598-80996 GCA_004027835.1 Alouatta palliata
AAAAAAAAAAAAAGTTGTAAACGTGGCTATATCTAGAAAAAACTTTATAGGTTTAAGTAATGAGGAAGAGTACAGAACAAATACTAAGTTTTTACCACCACATTAAAAATGAGAAGGTCTTAAGAGACCGATTTTTCTTTTTGGGAATTCCACCTGATGCAGGTTAAAAATATAATTGATTTTGCTATGAAGAGTTTCTAAAAATGCATATATTGTAACATTAAATTAAATTTATTTATTTATTTATTTGAGACAGAGTTTTTGCTCTGTTGTCCAGGCTGGAGTGCAATGGTGCGATCTCAGCTCACTGCAACCTCCGCCTCCTGGGTTCAAGTGATTCTCTTGCCTCAGCCTCCCGAGTAGCTGGAATTACAGGTGCCTACCACCACATCCGGCTAATTTTTGTATTTTTAGTTTCAGCATGTTGGCCAGGCTGGTCTCAAACTCTTGACCTCAGGTGATACACCCACCTTGGCCTCCTAAAGTGCTAGGATTACAGGCATGAACCACCATGCCCAGCCTATTCTAACATTTAATGCTTTTAAAATAATCCACAGTTATCTATTTTTATTTTCTCATACAATTTAAAGTGAATTTTATTATTAAAAAAGGACCAATTTCTTGATTAAAATTCAGGGCTTACTACTACATATGGGGAAGCAGGCACCTTTATATGTAGTTGGTGTAAGTGTAAGATTTTAGCTTTTCTGAAAATAAATTTGGCAATATATTTATCAAAAACCCTAAAGAATATCCAACAATTTTATTTTTATGACTTTCTTAAGAAAATTTTTATGTAAGTAGTAAAAAATGTACTTCAAGAATAAAGTAGCTAAACCTTTATAATAATCAAAAAGTAGGAAAAACCCACACGTCAACCATAAAAGATTTGAATAAAGTATGGTATAATCATAAAATAAAATGACATACAAGAAAATGATATAGATTAATACATATTAACATGAAAAACATTCACAAAATTTTATTAGTGAATATTACAACGATGTATAGTATAATCTTTGTAAAAAAAAGAAAATATTAATTTACGTATCACTACAGTTCACACTTATATTCTTTCTGGGTAGCGTGATGATGGTGATTTTTACTTTTTTATTTGGGCTTATTTACATTTTCTACCATGATCAAGCATTATTTCTATCATAAGGAAACAAACTGAATTTAAAGCAAAACAAAAATTAAAATCTCAATCACATCGTCATCTGCAATCTTCAAGGAAAATGCTCAGAAATTCCCTCTAATGGGAAAAGTCTACCTACTCACTCTTTTTCTCTAAGCATGCTTTTCTTCAGGCACCAGTATATAAGATAAACTAGGCTCATTTAATTCTTTTAGTTTTTAGCAAAAATATCGTTTTCTATGTCTTTTAAAATGATTGGTGTGCAAATATTTCAGCTATATGATGGACCACATCAGTTGGAGCTAATTTAGGGACTTAACCATTGTTTACGACATTATTTTAGTGGAAAACATTCTAAGATCCAAATATCAAATTTACAAAGGTACTTTTTAAATAGGAGATTTCTTGTAGTTCATGGAGTCGGGGGTACCTGAGGCTCTGTGGGAAGCAGACGACGCTGTACGGGAATGAACTTGTCCAGAAAGCCCTTACTTCCATTCCACTATAGCAGGTCTCCCTCCCTGCTGTGAAACTTGCTGGGGCCTCCACCTCTTTCCAGCCTGTGCTTCATCCCACATCCCTCAATGCCCCAAATGCCCACGGTAATTTGTGGTTCAGAAGACAGCATACGAAAGGGTTCTGTGGGACTGAGGGTGACAGTCAGTTAACTGCCAGCTCAATTTTTGTTACATTGCTTCAGTGGGAGCAGTCTGAGTTCATTACAACTTCCAGTTTAGGTATAGAACTGGAACATAGTTGCCAGCAGCAACCATAGGTTTTGTCATCCTGTTAAGAGGTATATAACAATTCCTTTATACCTAAGGCATGCATTTTGGTTTGGAGCATAACCAGACCTGTGGAATGGTAAGGAATTTTATGGTACTTTACTGCATTCAGTCTCATTTTCCTGTCAGTAATAATTTCCCATACATGCCTAAAAATAAAGAAGTCAAATTTATAAGACACATCCTTTTCCGTGAGACAAACTGACTATTTCCTGTCTCTGGAATGGAATTGAAATTCAGCGATTTGCTTTAAACAAAAGAAGCTGTAATTCGGCAGTGTACTATGTTCTGTTAGAAGAGAGAGGGAGGCACACCATGGGGTCCCTGCCATAAAAACAGTGATAGAAACTGTTCTAAGTTGTTTCTTGTTGTGTTTTTGCTATATATTAACTTACTTAATTTTCACAATGGTCTTTTGAAGATCTATGATTGCTTCCATGTTACAGTTGAAAAACTTCAGGTACAGAGAGGTTGACTTGCTCAAGGTCATACAACTAGTAAGTAGTAGAAGTGGCATTCAAGCCAAGGTATTCTGGCTCCAGAGTGGGGGCTCTTAAGCACTGTGTTATACACCAACTATTACGTACAGTGTGATGAACATGATTGTCTATAAGAATGCTGGGATCTGGACTAGACATGAGGATGTGATCTGGTGATTTGCAGTTTGATAGATGGTTGTGGAAGTAGATTGGAGAAGTCAAGTGATTCTTATGCTTTTACTTAGGAAATATTTTTTAAACTAAATCTTTTCTTACCTCCACCAGACAGGATCTCACTCTGTGGGCCAGGCTGGAATGCAGTGGTAGTGGTGCCATCATAGCTTACTGCAGCCTCCAACTCCCGGGCTGAAGTGACCCTCCTGCCTCAGTTTCCTGAATAGCTAGGACTACAACAGGTGTGGCACTGGGTAAGTTTTAAAACATTGTAGAGACAGGGTCTTGCTATGTTGCCCAGGCTGTTCTTCAACTCCTGGCCTCAAGTGATCCTCCCACATTGGCCTCTCAAGGTGCTGAGATTCCAAGTGTGAGCCACCATGCCCGGCCTCAAACTAGATCTTGAATGAAACATGAAAATGAAAAAGATGAACGTGGAATTAATCTGGTGTGAAACTTGTTGGGAACTCCCACTTCTTCTCAACCTGCTCTTCACCCTACCTCCTCCTCCCTCCTGGAAGTTGGGGGACAAGGGAGGAGGAGCAGAACCAAAGCCATTCAGCCTCTCTTCAGTCTCCTTTATACTCCAAAGGCTTTGAGCAGCATGGTTTAAAAACTACTAGTGGCCAGGCATGGTGGCTTATGCCTGTAATCCCAACACTTTGGAAGGCCAAGGGAAGCAGATTGCTTGAACTCAGAAGTTCGAGACCACCCGGGACAACACGGCAAAATCCCATCTCTATAAAAAGTACAAAAAAAGCCAGGTGTGGTGGTGCGCCGGTAGTCCCAGCGAATCAGGAAGCTCACATGAGAGGATTGCTTGAGGATCCTGGGAGGTGGAGGTTGCAGTGAGCTGAGATGGAGTCACTGAACTCCAGCCTGGGCAACAGAGCCAGATCCCGTCTCAAAGGAAAACGAAATGAAACAAAACAACAACAAAACTATTAGTGAATCAAAAAGAGCGGATTCTGGAAAACAGGGGACCTGGGTTTGAATTTTAGATAAAATCAATACATTTTTAGGAGATTCAGTTTTCTCATCAGTAAAACGGAGATGATTCCTACTTGATATGGTTGTGAAGGATTAAATAAGGTATGCAAAAGCACGAAGCAATATATAAATATTAGTTTCTGTTTTTTGTTTTGCTTTGAGACAGGGTCTCACTCTGTCACTGGCGTGCAGTGACATGATCTCAGCTCACCACAACCTCTGCCTCCCAGGCTCAAGATTGTCCCACCTCAGCCTCCCCAGTAGCTGGAATTACAGGTATGCACCACCACGTCCAGCTAATTTTTTGTATTTTTAGTAAAGATGGGGCTTCACCATGTTGGCCAGGCTTGTCTCAAACTCCTGACCTCAAATGATCCACCTGCCTTGGCCTCCCAAATTGTTGGGATTACAGGCGTGAGCCACTGCGCCCGGCCTGGTTTATTTCTACATAGCCTTGATTTGAAAAGGAGAGGCCCAAGTGGCAATGAGATGTGAGACAGTAGATGCTGCATCCTGGTAGCCAAGACGACTCAGAAAAATCAGGGAAGGTGACCATGGGCAGTGTCCAGAAGTCAGCAGCCAGAACACTGAAGTTAAACAAGTTATGTCAGAGTAAACACTGTCCATCAACTTTGAAACAATCACCAAATTGCAATTAAGAAATTTTGTTTTAGAGGTTTCTGGGGAGACCCAGAAGAATACAAAAAATTCATAAGGAACCAGTATCTGTCAGAATCACTGCTGTATGCCCAGAGCAGTACAGGGGCTAGGTACGTAAATAAATTAGGAAGGAAAGTCATAAGGAAAATGTAACGAACCAGTGTAACAAAAACATTTTGTTAGTGCTTGTGGCTATGCCTCACCAGGGATCCAATTATAGTTCTCTTAGAGTAACACAGGTCTTGGTAATTTCATTTCATATGCCATGCTAGTTTCATTTTGGACTTTAATAGTAAATGTCAAACTCCTCAACTTCACAGCAAAACAGGCATACACTTATTAACATCTCTGATCTAACTTTCAACATGTCTTTACACTTCATACCACTGATTTACAAAAATATTCCTATCAGGAATCTTGGGGCTCAGTTGTAAATGTGAATTGAGTTACAAGAAAATATTTTAAAATCATGTGTAAGTTTTCTTTCAGACTTAATTATAATCCACACATTTCAAGCTCCTACGAAGTATCAATAGCGCCAATTGTACCATGTCCATAGCATCCATTCTGCAAGACTGCTTTTCATAACCTGGATATTTCAGGCTGCTGCAAATAAAGGAGACTGCTAGTAGACAACTGCTAGCTACAGCCACATCCTCCCGTATCAGGCATGTAGCTGGCTCTATCTTTAGAAACATCTAACAGCACTGTAAGTCACAATATTGCAGGTGCTACCCATTTTTACTTCGTATGGCTTCTACAAGATGATGGTAATCTGAATTTCCAGTAGTTAAGGGACTAAGTTCATTCCTCCCCTCCATTCCCCACGTCCACTCCTGAAACACCAGTAGTTTATCATAGACTATTTTGGTGCAACTGTGAAGTAAATAATGTGGTAGAACACAACCGCAAATAATGGTCAAGTCTAGGTTCATGAATCTGAACCCTCTTATGTTCCTCTTGCCACTGGAAAGAGTATTTACATCTATTTTGTATGTTCCTGAAGTTGCAGCTTTCTATTAAGGTGAAGGGCCACATTTCACTGCCTAGTGAATTTTAAAAGCATTACAAAGCACACCCTTCCCTTTTGGAAACTGGACATTTGGAAACTCTGTGCTCTTGAGTCATGGAGCTGGACATCCTCAGGCAGTTTTGCAAAATGATCACTAGCAAGGCCTCTTGGCCTCTTCTCATGTATTTATGGATATCAAATAACTCATGCAACTATGTTGGCCTTTCAATGACCTTGAGTATTGCTTATGAGAACAGAAACCTTAATAGCACAGAGATGCACAGGATGTCCCCTCATATTCCAGATAAACAAGCTTCGTTAGGTACCTTCTCATCATTTGTGTCTGTAGCTTTATTTTGCCGAACAGAACAGCAGTTCTCATCGGAAAACATCCTTTCCTCTTTTCAATTAGAGGATCAAATATTAGAACTAATTTTTGTAAAATGTATATGAAAAAGAAACAGAATTATGGACTTTGTATCTTTCTCTCTCAAACTATTACCTAGGCCTCTATATGAGGTGATAGTTTGAAAGATACAAAGTTCATAATTCTGTTTTTCATATACATTTTACAATTAAAATATTTATACTTCCTAGTCGTTCTGACTAGAAAAAATACTTTGTCATTTAAAATTGGTTTTCCCAAGCTTACTTCAGCCACATGTTAATGACCTACCTTCCCTGCCTCCTTTTTAAGAAAAAAAAAGTGAAAATAAATTCTGATGCTTTGGTAAACCAATGTCTTCAAAATTATAATATTCCAGTTAATTAAAAATGCCTAGATATGATATTATTCTTTTTAAAATCTCCTTAAGGTTGGGCAATCTGATATATCCTAATTCAACTCTCTGATTTTGCAAGTGAAGTAAAATTATATATAAGATTTTGGGCCAGTGAGTAAAATTACATTGGGCCTCAATTTCTCTAGCCCCTAGCATCAATGCTCTTCCAACTACAGCAAGATTGCTAGATTGTTCAGTAATGCAAAAACAAGACAAAAGAGCTCTAATGGCGTCTTAATTTATGCATATCTGAAAAATAGCTATGAATCACCCCCAAGGTAATACTTTAAAGCAGCTTTTTACATATTTTATATGATAAAATGAGGAACTCAGATACTCCAACACTTCCAAATGTCACATTCAAAAGTTTGAAATTAATATTAGCACTCTATAAAGGTACTTCAGTGAAAAGAAGAATTATGACTAAGCCAAGAACTTCCAGTTTTTATTTTTTAAACATCATTTAACAAGAAAAACATTCAACCAAATTAAAAAGAATTAGATTGGATTAATTTACAATAAAATAATCAACTTAAAATATCAGCCCTTCCATTTAGGGCCAAGGAGGCCAATGGTTCCTGTTTAAACAGCAGAATTGCACAATTATTTTTACTTATATTTAATGGCACACAAAAATAAAAGTTTTACCACTTCCACTGACACCCTCCATTCCCTCCAGAGTAGAATTCATACAATTGCATCTTAGGTCAGAACTCAGGCTTTTAAAAATTATCTTGGCTGGCACGGTGGCTCGCGCCTGTAATCCAAGCACTTTAGGAGATCAAGGTGGGTGGATCACAAGGTCAGGAGTTCGAGACCAGCCTGACCAACATGGTGAAACCCCATCTCTACTAAAAATATAAAAATTAGCTGGGTGTGGTGGCACGTGCCTGTAATCCCAGCTACTCAGGAGGCTGAGGCAGGAGAATCGTTTGAACCCGGGAGGCAGAGGTTTCAGTGAGCTGAGATTGCGCCACTGTACTCTAGCCTGGGTGACAGAGCAAGACGCAGTCTCAAAAAACAAATCATCTTATATTTTGAAATATAATACAACTACTGTGGTAACAAGAATACTTTTAAAACAATTCTTATAGAAAACAAACACCTTAGATAATTGTGTGGCACATTAGACTGCTCAAAGAAACAGCAAAGATGAAAAATAATGTACAAGAATTATAGTCCCTTGTTTATAGAAACCATCCAAATAAAATATTTTCCCTAATTTTCCTTGCTACGTATAATTTATTAGCAGAGATGAAGTACAAGAAGCAGAATGCACCATTTTTTGGTTCTTGGTTGTAGCTGCCAGCTTAGTTCATGACTATAAATACAAAGCAAATATGATTATGCTCACAAGTTCTGGAATGGGAAAACACCCAGATAGCTCTAAAATGTTTCTCTATCCTTGCTTTCAAGTCATGACAAAAAAATTCACAGCAGTTTAAAGGATGGTGAAAGACTAAACATAGGGCCCACTACAATAGAGATTCATTTTACCTATTACACTCCTATAGTAAAAACTGTAGTATGATATTATATTTAAGTAACATTCTATAGTAGGCTGTTGGAGCAAATACAGCATTTAACAGGTTCATTTACAGACGAGGCATGGTAGCCTTTAGACAGAACATCTTGTTTTCACACTCTTGACCGTGTAACCTTTAAAAAACCCAAAAGGAACAAGTAATTTATGACAGCTGGCCAGGCACTTAATTTGGGGAAAGAGAAGGATTTTGAGGTAAACTAGAATTATTTTCAGCAATCACAAACATGGCCTAAAAACTACTTTTTACACCACACTGAAGTTATTCAGCTTTTAAGTTCGTCACTCCTTTGTGCCAAAATTCACACCTAGGTCTAACTTTTTTTTTTTTATATGAGTCTCGCTTTGTCACCCAGGTTGGAGTGCAGTGACTTGATCTCTGCTCACTGCAACCTCCACCTCCCAGGTTCAAGCGATTCTCCTGCCTCAGCCTCTCAAGTAGCTGGGACTACAGGCGCTGGCCACCGTGCCTGGCTAATTGTAACTTCTTAAGAAGCTATTGAAGGAACATACTCAAGTCTGAATTTTGGCCCCATTTAGAAACTTCTGTGCTTAGAACATACTTGAGAAAAGTGTAAGTACATACATACAAAGGCTATTTATTGGCACAAGTGCCCAAGATGAGTAACTATCTTTCTTCCTAATTTGACATCAAATTTAATAGGTTTTTAAGAAAAAAAATCGAACTGCCAGTCACAGAAAAAACAACAACAACAAAACTGAGGTGATAAGCCTCAGGAAAATCAGAGGAACACTGCCCGCCCCAGAAGGAGCAGAAACAGAAAAGCAGAACTTCCGTTTACAAATGACAGTACTGTGAAAGCTCCCAGAATTAGCAGTAAGGAGCACAACTCTCCAGGTAAGTTATATTTTGGGCACTGAATATGTTTCTTCTTTTTTGAATTTCAAGGTAATATGATATTTGCTTAATAAATGAAAATTCATGATATAGAAGATGGAGGACCTCAATAAGTATTTAGGTATTAAAGACAGGAACAAAGTGGCCATTTTGGAATTAGTCTTTTATCTAAAGTTGTCCAATCTTATTTTTCATGAGAATTACCAGGGTATTATCTGCAAATGAAAATGGCAAACCTCCAAATCCTCGTAACTATCAATTAATGATATCTTCCATTCCTGTCTCAACAATTTCAACTTCCTGTTTTGAACAAACTCATCAGCTCAGATTTATCAACATCTTGTTTTAAACTGTTCAGAGAACATTATGAATAAAGAAAATTTAAAACATTTTTCATCTGAGACATCCTCATTCTCAAATGAGAATACTGGTTTAATTTAGAGTTTCTACATGGCTAAAAGAAAAAAAAAAGTTTAAATACATGATACCAAGTTTTCCAGTCATGGTAAAGGGCTTGTGCTAACTGATCTCTTCTTTCCTTGCAGGGCTAACTGCAGGCACCCAGCAAAACTACTAGCTGGAGTTACTGCTGCAATGAGCAAATGTAGAAGAATTTCTTTCTCTGTGATGCTAACTGGATTTTTCAAGTTTTGAAACTATGACCCTGGTCCATTAGCACCATGCTTTACTCAACTGCAATAACTAAGCCCCTATTGCTGTGGGGGGAGGTGAAGAAGGTGGGGTGAGAAGAGGATTGAGGGCAATTATATACATCATTAAGATACCATGATATACAGTGAAAATGTAATTTGTTAATATACTATATTTGAGGTTTGAAAATCACTGGTCACAGCTATTAAATAACAATGCACCAAAGTTTTACAATATGTGAACACCTGCAAATGTAGAGCTTTCTGGTATGACCCAAATTTGAATACAAATAGAAGTTCATTGAACATTAGGCTTATCAGTAAGCTAGAGGAAACAAATACATTTTATAGGTAGTAACCTATGAGAAAAGTGGAGATTAGGTAAAAATTAAGTGAAATTATTCATATGCCTTCAGTTTCATCTTTCTCCTGGGAAAGCCCCAAAACAGGCTTCTGGAAAAGCAATGTTATACATGTACAAAATGGCATCTGCTCTCATATAGATATAGCTTTCCCTCAATGGTAGGTAAGTCACAAACATATCTCAGACATTCATTTTCATGCATAAAGATTTTTCAGACATCTATTCCACTGAAATATTATAAAGGAAGTCTACAAACCACTTCTAGAAAAAGGCACTTCACTGTGAAAGTTGGATTTAATTACATGAAAGCTGAGAAGACTAGGACAGACTCAAAATTCAGTATTCATTTTTGTATTTATGAATCTAGAGCAGATGCCAGTTTAGAGAATACAGCCGGTAACATTACAAACAAACCAAACAGTAATAATAACTATAATCTTGGCAAAACAGTAATTTAGGACATTTCTCCAAAAATTAGCATAGTTCTAAGTTGAACAGTAAAAAGAAAAAAAAAATCACCAGCAGTTGCTACCTTAGAGCTCAAGACACTGTTTTCAATAGAATTTCACGTTTGCAGTTTGGTTCTCTGTTTCAGACATGAACTGCTTTTCAGATGAAATGCCTGCGGTGGCAGAAGTGTGTTTGTGTTATGGAATAACCCAGGGCAGAAAAGTAACAGGGAGTAACAAGAGGTGCATTTCTCTGGTCAGACAGCCAAGTGAGGAGGTAGTTATTCTGAGAACTTCTCAAATAGAGAATACTGTACTAAACTACTGAGAGTTGGGGAAGTAGCAGGAGCTTCTCTGTGAGACTAAAGATAGCAACAGGAATAATTCTCCTCCAGGGAAGTCAGGACCAGGGTGTCAGTGCAGCTGAAATAAAAATGACATTTGTGTAAGTGACACATTCAGAGTATAAGAAAAACAACTATACAAAATTAACAGGAGGCCGGGCGCGGTGGCTCACGCCTGTAATCCCAGTACTTTGGGAGGCCGAGGCGGGTGGATCACGAGGTCAAGAGATCGAGACCATCCTGGTCAATGTGGTGAAACCCCGTCTCTACTAAAAAAAAATACAAAAATTAGCTGGGCATGGTGGCGTGTGCCTGTAGTTCCAGCTACTCAGGAGGCTGAGGCAGGAGAATTGCTTGAACCCAGGAGGCGGAGGCTGCGGTGAGCCGAGATTGCACCACTGCACTCCAGCCTGGGCAACAAGAGCGAAACTCCGTCTCAAAAAAAAAAAAAAAAAAAAAATTAACAGGAACGAGAATACATTTCCAAACTTGTCCTACCTTGAAAGTGGCTCTTTTCTGGTAGAACTTTAAAAGTATCTGTAAGAAAAGAACACAAACCATGTCATTATTATCTAGTTTCAAAGTAGTGATCCTTCAAATTCCTAGTCATTGCCAGGAACAGGTAAGCCTACATTTCATAAATAATGTCTTATAATTTCTAATGTTATCAAAAATATAAAGATACCTGTAGAATAATTAAATGTTTTAAATACTTTAGATCTCAATATTTTCAAAGAGAGTGCCATAAGGAAAATATGCAGAAGAGCACAGGCAGAAACTCAGATAACATAGAGACAGTAACACTAACACTCCTCCAAACTGTCCAAATACTAAATACTAAGATTTATAATTATGCCAAAAAACCATATGCTCACCTTGTTACATCACCACACATGGCAATCCCATACAACCCTGAGTCCCATCGTCACTGCTGTTGAGTTTTTTCATTCGGTACTGGCGTATTTCTCTTACCAGTGTGTAAAAAGCATCTTCAACACCCTATAAAAGGAAAAAATAAAAAAAAAAAAAACAAAGAGAGACTGCTCAACACACACAATCCACATTGTAAGCTCTCTCGCATTTGTACCTCCTTATGTGGACGTAAGATTCCAATTACTAAGTGAATAGCTGATAAAATAAAATATGGTGATTTGAGGATGAGAACACTAAATTTCACATTCCTACTGAATCACATGAACAGGCTGATATAAAAATGGCACATTTTGTCAAATAAACACTCAGGCAAAGGAAAAGGGTAATATGAGACATAAGGAACAGAACTACCAGATCTAAAGACTCCATCCAGGAGGCTTCAGCCCTAAACAGGGGCTGATGTTGACAGAGAAAGAACTAATGTTTATCAATATTTTTAGTCAAGGATCTTCACTAGAACTATTTGCGGATATTAATGCAAGAGTAAACATGCCACACTAGAATATGACTGAGTTCATTTTGGGTTTAAACAAGTGATAAGAAAAAGAACACTATTAAAAAATGCCTAACAACAGGCCGGTGCTATAATCCCACACCTGCAATCCCAGCACTTTGGGAGCCTCAGGTGGGAAGATCGCTTGAGGTCAGGAGTTCAAGACCAGCTTGGGCAACATGGTAAAACCCCATCTCCACTAAAAAACCAAAATTAGCCGGGCATGGTGGTATGCACCTATAGTTCGAGCTACTTGGGAGGCTAAGGTAGGAGAATCGCTTGAACCCGACATTCGCCTAAAAAAAAAAAAAAAAAAAAAAAAAAAAAAAAAAAAAAAAAAAAAAGGAAAAAAGAAAAAAAATGCGTAACAACAAAGAATATGAATGTGGATCACATCTCTATGAGTTCATCAACTGATGTTCTCCGCCTAGAGCAAACCCTTGCACAAATGCTGAATGCTATACCATACCTGTCTGGTCTTGGCTGAGGTTTCAATGAATGGAATCCCGTAACTCTTGGCCAGTTCATGGGCTTGTTTCGTATCAACTGTCCTTGTTGGCAAATCACACTTGTTTCCCACTAGCACCATAGGTACATCATCCGAGTCTTTTACTCGCTTAATCTGCTCCCTGTAAAAAGGAATATGTTATCAGAACATAAGAAAAACAAGATTAGTCTGGGAGAAGTGGCTCATTCCTGTAATCCCAGCACTTTGAGAGGCTGAGGAGGGCAGATGGCTTGAACCCAGCATTTGGAGACTAGCCTGGGCAACATGGCAAAACCCGGTCTCTACAAAAAATATAAAAATTAGCTGGGTGTGGTGGCGCATCCCTGTGGTCCCAGCTAATTGGGAGACTGAGGTGGGAGGATCACCTGGGCCCAGAAAGGTCAAGGCTACAGTGAGCCATGATTGTTCCACTGCACTCCAGCGTCGGCAGCAGGAAAAAAAGTAAGAAAAGAAAGTGAAGAAAAAAAAAAAGAGAAAAGAAAAGGAAAGAAGGAAAAGGAAAGAAAGGAAGGCAGGCAGGCAGAGATTTCAGAAAGGAATAAATGACTAGAGCAAACTAGCAAATTTTATGTAGCCCTATTAACTTCTAATATTTTCACTTTTTTCTACCACTTAAGAGGAGACGTTGTATACTAAGGAGACTGCTTGAGACTTGATGCAGCAGCCATCAGGAAGCCATAAGTACAAGTTCACCTTCTACTGCGAGTAGATGGGTATTTTACCCTGATACATGCCCTAGTTAGGCTCCTGGATTCTCCAAAGCACTAGGCTCTGGATTTAATTGGCAGCTAGAAATCACCCCTTAAATTAAGGTCTAAAGTATAAAAAGTAAAGCTCACTGCTGCTAAATAACTAGGCGTGATAGTATTTAAGGGAAGACAGTCTATCACTTTCCAAGATGGGTGGTGCTCAAACATTTTCCTCAAACAAATTGTAGATGAAACTAGTCATGGTGACTCCTGCCCATAGTCTTACCACTTTGGGAGGTTGAGGTGGGAGGATCGCTTCACCTAGGAGTCTGAGACCAGCCTGGGCAACATGGCGAAACCTTGCTTCTACAAAAAATACAAAAATTAGCTGGGTATGGTGGCATGTGTGCCTGTGGTCCCAGCTACTCAGGAAGCTGAGATGGAAGGATCCCTTGATCCCTGAGAAGTTGAGCCCTGAGAGTGTCATGCCACTGCACTCCAGCTTGGGCAACAGAGCAAGACACTGTCTCAAAAAAACTAAAACAAGCTGGGCACGGTGGTTCATGCCTGCAATCCCAGCACTCTGGGAGGCTGAGGCAGGGTGACCACCTGAGGTCAGGAGCTCGAGACCAGCCTGGCCAACACAGTGAAACCCCATCTCTACAAAAAAAAAAAAAAAAAAAATTAGCCAGGCATGATGGTGGACACCTGTAATTCCAGCTCCTTGGGAGGCTGAGGCAGGAGAATCTCTTGAACCTGGGAGGTGGAGCTTATGGTGAGCCACTACACTCCAGCCTGGGCAAGAGCAAAACTCCACTTCAAAAAGAGAAAAATTAAAATAAAACACTGTGCCTGGAAGTCCAAGCTATAAAATAGAAAACACAGGAACTGCTCTTAGTAAAGGGAGGCTGAATCATCTAGAACTCCTGACTGACAGCACTCCCTTCGATGACATGTAAGACACACAGCGGGGAAACTATTGGTTTAGATTATCTTGACCTTTCTGTGATAATGGAAATGGTCTACATCTGTACTGTTCAACATGGTAGCCGCTAGTACCTACTGAGCATTTGGTGGTTAAGAAACTAATTTTTAAATTTTACTTAATCTTAATTAACTGCAAATAACCACTTACTGCACAGTACTATTCTACACTCTACTCTTGGATTACCCACTAAGTCCTGCATCTGAACTGCAGTCCATTGGCTATTTCCAAAACTGTGCTTCATGGCAGTAGCCCACATTAACAGGTAAGACAGCCTAAAGTGCCTGGACCATGTCACTGTTACTACTGATGTTTACATTAAACAAGGCTCTTTGAGGATCCACAGGAAAATTTCCTTCTAGTAGCAGTGTAATTCTGCTTCTTCTGAGCAACTGACTGCTTTCAGCATACAGATACTGACTCTTTCAGCTGGCTACCTCCCTTTTCACAACAGTGACCAAATTTGTAGTCCACCTTTAGGAAGTCATTGAAGCTTCACGCACAATCACAGAATATACTCACTCCTAAATTTGTTTTATTTCCTTTACCCTTATTTTTTGTCTCACTTAAGGCTATTTTTCATTAATTTTATCTTGCTTTACTATATGCATTTTAATAAGCTGTTTTAAATACTCTTTGGTTTAAGGTAAGGCACATAGAAAAATGCGTAAATGCCTTGTAAGAAAAAAGAAAAACGACTTCTAGAAATTCAACAAACATTATTAGATGCATGCCAAGTGTGGGAATTTTATTAAGTATTACCATTACTTTTAGACAGAGAAAATGAGAAGTACAACAGGTTAGGAAAAGAACACTTGAACTCAGTTTCGGACCAATCTGCTTTTGAAAGCACGCATCTTCACATGGATGGAAAATAAGCCAGGACTCAAGCCTTTAGGCAGAACATTTAAGTAGCATTTACTGTGTGCCAGGTACTACTCTGAGTGATCTGCATATTTATTAAAACTTTAATCTTCACAACAATTCTGTGAGGTAGGTATTATTATCTTCATATTATAGGTAAGGAAAGCCACACAGCCCCAAAGTCACATCGCTAATAAATAGAGCTAGGCTTCAATCCAGGTAGAGTTGCTATTCTTAACCATTATATTATTCTGTTTAAGAACCCTGTGCTAAGAAAAAGGAGCTTTGAGTTTTTGGTCCTGGCTCTGCTACTAATAACAATCCTGATTCCAAAACCTAACAAGCCATCTTCTGAGCTATTTCTGATTCTGTAAAATAAGAATATTTGACAGAATGTTTATGGTTCAATCTAGCTTTGAGACTTTATGGTTCTATGGACAAAGTCTATCTTTATGTTCCTTTGCTTTGGTTTCATTTTTATGTATTCACCTTTTGTTTTTTCCTATCCTTTTTTTTTTTTTCTTGGAGACAGGGTCTTGCTCTGTTGGCTAGGCTGGAGTGTGGTAGAGTGATGATGCCTCGACCTCCTGAGCTCACATGATCCTCCCACCTCTGCCTCCCGAGTAGCTGCCACCATGTCTGACTAGTTTTTTAAATTTTTATTTGTGTAGAGGACAGGGTCTTGCTCTGTTGCCCAGGCTGGTTTCCAACTCCTGGTCTCAAAGTGATTCTTCCACCTTGGCCTCCCAAAGTACTGACATTCCATGTGTGAGCCACTGTGCCTGGCCCATCTTTTCCATTACATACTGAAAGATGTTTCTTGGAGATGTTTTCCTCTCTGAAATTCCTTTGTGATCTCTAATTACAACAACTATAGTTCCGAACCGTGATCTCTAATTACAACAACTATAGTTCCGAACCGTTCACAGTAGCAAGCTTCACTTATGTATTATTAAACATTATAGGAACAGTATACTATGTAAAATAAATTCCGGTATTAACTTTCAGTAATTACTCTAGATTCTCAATGTCAAACAACCTAAAAACCAACTCTTGCCATAATTAAAAAGCTCCATCTTCCCTAGTGTGGTATCTTCATTTCCCTATAAAGCTTCGGAACACAAAGATCATCCTTTCAGAGAAAATAATGCTCCTAGTACCTGTAGAGGTTAATATCCGCAAATGATTTGCTATTATTGATGGCAAATACACAGAGGAAGCCTTCGCCTGTCCTCATGTATTGGTCTCTCATGGCACTGTACTCTTCTTGTCCAGCTGTATCCAGTATGTCCAAGAGACAGGTTTCACCATCTATTACCACCTGTTTTCTGTAAGAATCCTGGGGGTGTGGAGAGCAAGGGGGCGGGAGGGGAAGGAGGTTCAATATTTATTTAAAACAAGGAATGCAGTGTATTTGCCAAGGTTAAATAAGTTTCTAACTATTCAAGCCCATTTCTGCCTATCTGATTTGTCCCTCAAATTGCTATTATATAATCACAAACAAAAAGTATCCCATGTAGTCCTAGGTAAAAAAACAATAAAATCATCAAATTCTATATGCCTGAAGAAAAGAAATATAGTTACTCTGTTACTGGAAAAGATTAAAAAAACAAGGTAACTCAAATGACAACTCTACTGCAGCCAGGAGACTACAGATTAAGAACCTAGTGTATTTCACTAAGCTAGGAACTGGACTGTTTTATTTGTGCTGTTTAAGAAATCTAAACAAATCTCTACCAATTAGAACCTGGCCCTATATACATTATTTGTGTTTATGACTAAATATACAAATACCTTTTGTTTCAGAGACGGTTATAACACCAAATTTTTTTTTTCTCATACAGATGTACCTTTGGGAAATATTCCTGGATCAAATTCTTAAAGGTTGCAAACAAAGTATAGTTATAATTAATTTCTCAGGAAGACAGACATGAATAGATCATATAAAAAAATTTTCATTTTGGTTTTAAGGCAACAGGCCTTTTATTTGTATTTTAATAATGTCATCACACTTGGAGAACTCTGGAGTATTAGAAGTGCTCTATACTGTTATCTGGGTGGTGGTTACATGAGTTATAAAAATGCAAAAAGCACTGGGCTGTAGACCTAAGATTTATGTATTTTACTTATGGAAACTGCTCAATAAATAAAACAGAAAATATTTTAAAAGTAATTAAAAGATTAAATATTTACTATAAAATATTAAAGCTGTTAAGCCTGAAATAAAGATTTTGCCAAGGATTAGCAACCAATTGTTTATAGTGGCTATATTAGAGTTAGTTTGCATCAATTAAACACTAGAAGCCAGATGGTAGGGAGGCACAGTGTTAATTAAAATAATCTCTCAAGTTAGACATTTCTAAACTGAACAAATGACAAAACCCTTTATTTAAAGAGCCTTAGATGTCACTTACTGAAGACAATTTGTACCATGAACTCTCACAGTAACAATATAATACCTAAGTACTATTACATAGTCCTTTACCGTTCATAAATAACTTAAATATATTATTGAATTTTTCATAACATCCCTGTGTGGTAGGCAGGACAAGTTTATAGTAATTTAATACATGACGAAAATGAGGCTGAGAGAGATTCATTTGCTTAATAGCACACAAGTAAATTAGCTGGAAACAGAGACCCAAATCCTAGGCATAAAGACTAAAAATCTCAAGTTCTTGTGACTCCAATCATCTGGTCTCAGCTGCTTCAACTAGCTAATAAATAAAAATTGAAGAACACTCAGATCTCTGAATCCTTTATCTCCATCCTATTATACAGACAGTCTCCTACTATGGTCTGTGTTTCTCATGTAACAGAGCTGTCATATATAAAGAAACTCATGAATGAACTCAACACTGAATTTGCAATAGTTTACATAACTCTTAAAAACTGGAAACGTTTTAGAAACTTCAGCAGCTAATAAAAATGCACTGTTCTCTATAAACACGGAAAGCTTACTGTATATCTGAATACAGTACCCAAAACAACTTTTTACTTTCTCTCCTTTTATTCTTTTAATAAAGAATATAGGTAACGATGATCCGGTAAGTGAGAGACAGGGTCAGGTCAGCGGGCTACCACTGGGCCTCACCTCTATGGTGGGATCATATTCATCTACAAAGTGGTTCTGGATTAGCTGGATTGTCAGGGCGCTTTTCCCAACACCACCTGCTCCAACCACCACCAGTTTGTACTCAGTCATTTCACACCAGCAAGAACCTGTTGGAAACCAGCAATCAGGGTTAATTGACGAGCCACAGTTATAGTATTTTAAAGCTTTCTATAATCAATGGAAACGAAAACCTGAGCGTGACCTTCCATTTGGTTCTTAAAGTGATTGGGGAACACGAAAACGCCAGACTAATTAACGTCGGCCTCACATTTCTGGAGTACAGTCTTCTAGCAACCCCCACCCTTGGCTATTTTTCAACAGTCCTTGGGTCCCGCCCTCAGCCTAAGCAATGGAAATCCCCCTTCCTATTACTCCTTTAAGCCTTTTCAGCTCTAGCGGGCAGCCTCCAGGACGTAACTCCTTTTCATTCTCCCTTCTGTATCCAAAGATCTCCCCACGTAGGCACCAAATGGAAGGACCCCCGCCCAAGGCCTTTGTCTCCAGCTAGCAGATTTTGCTCAATTCCTGGCATCAGTGAAACGCCTGAATATTCCACAACTCAAAGCCGAACACTATGCACGCGAGAACCTTACCTCAAGCTCTACTGCCTCTGCTTTGGACAGATTTAGGACCACAGCTGGGAAAAATGTTGGAGACCCCGGAACCGCCATGAACAGCCCCCACCAGGGAGCGGCACTTCCGGCCCCGCCCGCTACGTAATCAGTCGGCGCCCCAGGCGCCTGAGTCCCCGCCCTGGCCACGTGGGCCTCCGAACCAGGAGTCACGCGGCAGGCCGCACCCAGACCCGCCCCTCCCACACGGGACGTTTCAATAATGAAAGCGCTAGGTGCTAGTGTCTCAAAAATCAGTAAAACTTTATTCGCTTCCATTCTTTCGCCATTAACAGAAAACTGGAGAAAGCAAAAATGTTTCGTGTTTACAAAGATAAACGGCCTCTTTACCCAGAGATCAAAACCTCAAACGACAAGGGGGAAGATAAAAGAGCCCTCCCCCACATCCCCTGAGCTGACCCTTGTCTTCTTAGACAAAGCCTTCAGTCCACTGGCCAGGGACCCTGTATATGGCCAATTCAAGAAGACGGCCAAGAAATCAAACCTATCTATTCCCGTGATATAAAGTTGAACAGAAGCTACACCAAGGGTCAAGTGTCTGTATTTTACAGGACACAGTAACCAGGCGGCTACTTATAAAAAAAACAAGATTCATTTCAGGCACAACTTTTTTATTTTTTTTTTTGTTTCGTTTTTAAATCAGTAAAAGAAACTGGGTCCTAGAAGCTGCAGTGATCTAAGCAGCAGCAAGTTTGTGCATTCATTTTTTTTGTTTTTGTTTAAATATGTTTAAATTATCACACTGCTGGCATTCCTCATTTGCATGAAATTCTGCACCATACTTACTTATTATAGTAAAGTTACCCCCCATCCCAGGAAAAAAAAAAAAAAAAACACTCTGGAAGATAATTTTCACTGAAATATAACCAAACTTCTTTAAGTGGATTGTGACAAGATTATAAATGATATGAAAATAACATTTCAAAATTTGGCCTTTAAGAAATGGTTTGCCTATACAAATTTTTATAAGTTTTAAAAGATAATACAGTCTACCCTCATATGGTCCTCAGAATTAAAGCATAATGAACAGGAAGAAAAAGGAAAAGAATGCAACTGAGTGCTAAGGCAGAACGTCTTGCCAGAAGTAATTAATGAAGGTAGAGTATAAAATGAATATCAAGTGCAGAATTTCATAGGGCCAACAAGATATAACAGTCTATATTTTTCACTTACACAGGCGAAGTGGATTTTGCAATTAACAGTTGCGTTAAATGCACCAAATAAAGCTCCTAAAATTGATACTATAAGGCGCCACCTTAAGTTTTCCAGGCTGCAACTGTGCATTATTTTAAAATGGTTTTCTTAAATTTATTTATTTTTTTTAAACATAACACGAGGAAGGTGTTAAAACTGGTGTAATAGCTCAATAGAATAAGTATTCCAGATTTTGGGAGGGATGAAGAGGGAGATATTCAGAACCCTTCACCAGATTCCCTCCAGCTTGATCATAGTAGATTAATGATGTGCTTTGTGGATGCGGTTAGTCAATGACACCAGCTTGACGGATCTTTCTTTCTGCACCAAACCCCTGTGGGGGGGAAAAATCCTGCAATTAATGATTTGAGTGCATAACAATCACAATACATTTACTATTCCCAAATGAAACTACAAAAGCATTATTTTTAATCAACTTATGCACTACTATTTCTTTCCTTGAGAAAATCCATAGTAAGCGCTTCTCACCCATTACCTAAACTATCTTCAAAGTATCAAGAAAAGAAATGGGCTTCTTACTGTAAGCAACCATTAGGTTAGGGGCTGAACCAATGTGTAGAAAGTCCTAAACTTATAAGCAATATGGAAGTCTCCTTGCTTAAGCTTCCTGACCTATTATTTAAATAGAACCACATATTTATTGTATGTTGGTCTATCATTTGGCCTCCCCCAAGCCTTGTATGGGCTCATACCATTGAATTATCTGGTCCCCTTGGCTGACGAAGAACCATTAGGCGAGGAGCACTGGCATCATCCAAGGTGATGTTCTTCAAGCGATTGACCAACCGATCAGGTCGAGGAGCTGCAACAGCCTTGGGCCCCTCACTGTAATGAAGTCAAAAGATGAGAAGAAACCACACTTGGAGGGGAGATAGCAAGCACTTGCAAGGAAAGGAGTGTGTGTTCTATCTAACTGCCCAAATGACTCACTTTTAATGACAGGACTCTCGCTTCATCTACCTAGCTGGAAAGACAAGACAGACGAGTTTATTTATACATTATTTTCCTCAACTCAATGTTTCAACTTAATAGGAATGGAAGGAATCATTTGCAGACCCTAGACTTGAATGGAACTGGACTGACCAGTTCCACAGATGCATAAAAAAACAAGGTAGCAGATGTGGTAGCTAACACCTGCAATCCCAGCGCTTTGAGGAGGCAGGGCAGGAGGAACACCTGCATGCAGAAGTCTGACACCAGCCTGGGCAAAACAGTGGGACCATGTCTCTACAAAAAAATAAAATTGGCTGGGTGTGGTGGCGAATGCTTGTAGTCCCAGCTACACGGGAAGCTGACATGGGAGAACTGCTTAGGCCCAGGGGGTTGAGGTTGCAATGAGTCGTGATGATGCCACTGCACTCCAGCCTGGTTAACAGAGTGAGACTGTCTCTGGAGGGGGTGGGGGGTGTGGGGGGGTGGTGGTGATGAAGCAAAGCGGCATTATGAGTCAGGATGGTTAAACTATTAGAATTTTAAGCAGCATATAATCTAGAAATGACTTAATGAAAAGAATTTGGAAAAAAATTTTAAAAACATGTACAAAATCTTTTCATATTAGACTAGAAGTAGGAAGTATCAAGAAATATAGAGTGGCAGAAGAGGGCAAAAAACAAGGCACAAAAAAGTAAAGTAATGCGACGAACAGAGACTACAGAAGTCGTGATACTCCAGGGTAGTTACTAATCAAACCACGGTAACAAAACTCACCAGACTCGCCAAACATTACAGGCGCTGCACTTGCCAGTGCGCTGATTAAGAATCACTGAGAACTCCACCTCATCTCCTGCCTGTAGCTCAATGCCATCCTGAACTTCTTTCACATGGAAAAAGAGCTTCTTGCTATCTCCTACTTCATAGTTAATGAAGCCAAACTGGAAAAAAAAGAAAGGAAGTAGCTTAAAAAGAGAAGACATGCCACACTTCACTCTGAATGAGGCACAGTGCCTGTCCCTATTATCTTAAGGATGTATAAAACATGGTATTAATGTTGATACCGCAATCCAGCTGCCTATGGTAAAACTTGTCAGGGAAGAAATGTATCTTTGAAATCAGTGCCAACCACTGTATCATAAACTTGACCCAAACAAATAAAAGTTCCTTCATATATTATGAACTAAGCTTTTTGAATTAAGCAAATTCATCAGGAAGCTGTTACTTCAACATATACATTGTTTTGATCCCATCTAGAATTAAGCTGAGTTACAGTATTCTATGAAGCAGCCATACAAAATGTTATATTCTCTGTACAGATGAAAAACATTCTGAGAACTCAAATTTCCCTGAGATCTGAGTAGTAAGACTAAGCTTGTTTGCCCTAAGCTTCTTTTTTCAGTACTTGTGAACATGGTTTCTGTTTATGCAAAAGAAGCTCAAAGCAAAAGTGTACAAACCCATATAGTCCTTCTATTCTGGAAATCTCACCCCAAACTTATTTTCCCCATTGTGTAATATTAGTTCCTGACACCACTCTCACTTTCGCATTGCTAGTCACTTCTTTGTGTAGTTTTCTGTTTTTATTAAGCTACCTCAAAAATGACTGAAACAAAGCTAAAGTAGAAATAAAAAACAAATCAATGTTGATGATTTCCCCTTGGCTAAAAAAATTTCAAGGTTTTGGTTACCAACTCATGAAGGATTAAATTCAGATGCAGAGAATGCTGGCACTTACCTGATCTTTCACACACTCCACTGTGGCCCTACGTAGGGGTGTGATGTTGTAAGCCATAGTTTGTGCATTTTGGCCCAGGACACACAATTGGAACTTGACGCTCTCCCCTTTCTGCAGGCAATCCCCTTTGTTGGCCATCCCAACGATGCCAAATGGATAGACCTCACCTTTCATATTCCCTGTAGGAAAAAACAGGTACAAAGTCTAAAAGCTATTATTTCACAACAGTCCTCTGCTGATGATCCTAGGAAGTTTATGTTACCTAAAAACAATATATATTTTTAATACTTGCAAGTTTCACCTTAAAGCTTAAATGAAATGCTAAATGTTAAATACCACCATGGAACCAAATGAGAACATGACAGCTCATCAGTAGTTTACTAGCTGATGAACAATTTTAAACTGGATTTATAAATTAAAAGAAAAATCATACTGTCATTTACAATCCCATTA
Organism: Alouatta palliata; assembly: GCA_004027835.1. NCBI lineage: Eukaryota > Metazoa > Chordata > Mammalia > Primates > Atelidae > Alouatta > Alouatta palliata. The sequence continues at coordinate 40,383 of PVKV010009469.1, forward strand.
CCTAAGTTTTAAATACTATGGGTTGCTAATGTCCACAAGAGTATCTTCTTCCCAAGTTCACAATATAAGCCAACCAGCCAAACATATTTTTGTCCCATAATCAGCCAGTAAACAACTAGGCAGGCATAGACAAAAACAATCTAGATAAATTTCTTTGACACTCCATCTCCTTTTTTTGTTCCAATTCTGGCTTCCTCAAACTAACAGATCCCCTTTTCCAGATCAGAGATCAAAAAGCTTTTTCCTAAATGGCCAGATAGTACGTACTTTAGGTTTGTCAGTCATCCTGTCTAGCCAACTCTGCTGCTGTAGTGAGAAAGCAACCAAAAACAATATATAAACAAATGGTTGTGGCTGCGTTTCAAAGAAAGCTATCACAAAAACAAGCCGCTATATATGCTGAGCCCTGCCTCAAAGTACAAAGTTGCCTGGAGGCCAGTGCAGGCTACAGATAAAAACTATGCCAAAGAATTCAGCTGCCTAATTTAGCATCCAAGCAAATATATTCAGTCAACAAGGGAAAACTTGAGGAAAAACGGGGGAAGCGGAAGCCTCAGAAATGCTTTTAAACATCCTCTTGATGATTACAAGTGAAGAATTTTTGTTGTTGTTGAGACAGTGTCTCGCTCTGTTGCCTAGGCTGGAGTGCAGTGGTAATCATGGCTCACTGCAGCCTTGACTTCCCAGGCTCAGGTAACCCTCCCACCTCAGCTCCCAAGTCGCTGGGATTACAGGCACGCACCACCATGACTGGCTAATTTTTTTTTTTGTAGAGACAGGGTTTTGTCATGTTGCCTAAGCTGGTCTCAAACTACTGGGCTCAAGTGATCTGCCCACCTTGGCTTCCCAAAGTGTTGGGTTTATAGGTGTGAGCTACCACACCTGGCCATTTTTTTTTTTTTTTTTTTTGAGATGCAGTTGTGCTCTGTTGCCCAGGCTGGAGTTCAGTGGCATGATCTCAGCTCACTTCAACTTCTGCCACCTGGGTTCAGCCTCCAGAGTAGCTGGGATCACAGGCAACCACCACCATACCTGGCTAATGTTTGTATTTTTAGTAGAGACAGGGTTTTGCCATGTTGGCCAGGCTGGTCTCAAATTCCTGATCTCAGGTGATCCACCCCACTTTTGGCTTCCCAAAGTGTTGGGATTACAGGCATGAGTTCCTGTGCCTGGCCTCAGCCAATTTTTTTATTTTAAATACAGGAACCAAAAAATTTTGAGGAGATAATCCGAAGAGATCAAGTCATGAGGAAGAGTGATTAGGGGAAGCTGGTCTGACCTCATGGAATAACAATTATTACCATTTATGACGCACATACTGATTCATACTTTATAGAACCTTCTAAGGTTGAAGGTATTACCATCGTAAAGATGAACAAACTGAGCTGGTAAAGATTCATCCAAGATCATATATTAGAACGATGTCCAGATCTAGGTCTGCCCAACTTCAAAGTCTTATACTGAGTTACAGCTGTTTCCTAAATAAGAGAGCTAGTTCTTACCAAGTGGGAAAATGTGATCTGTCTAGTCCCAGGCTTAGAGATGCCTAAAAAGTTTTCTTTTCCACAAAGTCCTTGCTTTGGACTATATCCCACAGTCAGTGCCGAAGAGTAAGTGGACTGGGAAGTGGGGATACGAAAGGAAGTAAAAGCAGCATGTTAGGAGGAGATGGAAGGGCAATTTGATATCGTATCATTAGTTAAAGTTAGTAGTCCATACTCCCATGGCCTTTTTATGGGTGTGATTTCATGGTATTTGTTTAAAGGACTCACTTGTATTGTCAATTCCTATTTAGAGGTGGGGAGTGGTGGTTTTATGTAAAACAGAAATTCTAAGAATCCCATATGGTAAAGGAATAGGTTATCAAGGTTCATTTCCTTCTCTCAAATGACTTGCTATTCACCACTTTATGTTTGGTGACTCTTAGATGATACAAGGACTTACTCTCTTTGTAAACCAAGCCATCATCTTTGGCTGAAGTACTCAAACTCTCTTACCTACTCCACCATCATGTAATTCTGCTATCCTAATCATCATCTGCAGTTCTCTGTTTCTATCGTGAATTTATGCATACAGATCACATAAAGTTGGTGTACTGGAACTCTGGGAATTCTCGACGATGGTGGGGGGCGGGGGGTGGTGCGGGTAACAAGCAGAAAGGAGAAAATGAAAGGAACCCTGACCTAGAGATGAGAAGTAGGATCCTCACAGAATTCTAGCTATTAAGAAACAGCTATGTAAATCTGTGTAGTGTGGGGAAAAAAACAGAAACAGATAAACTTTTATGCAAGCAAAAATACAGAATTAAATGGGTACTGATTTAAATACTGGTGAATAGAGGAAACTGTTTGATTATCATACACTCAACATTAAATGTTTTGGTATGAGACTCTGTTCTTAAGTCTATCTAACTCATACTTATGTAGTCATATGTTCACAAAACAGTTATTTTTTTCACTAAACCCAGACTGACCTCATTTTCAACGGGCATAAAAATAAAAAGCAAGCATGAGAGAGAAGTCACTTTTCCTTAATTCAGTTTTAAAGAAACCTGAAAACAACTGCAATGAGCACCATATTTTAAAACTTTACAGGTGCTCATCTGAAGTTATGGCAAATTTCAAACAACCTGATAGTGATGATCCTTACCCTCCTCCACAATCTCAATCATTCCTTGGTACTCAGTCTGTGTTGGATCAACACTCCTCAGGGGGCGAATGACTTTGCCAGAGTAAATGGTGGGATCAGCTTCCTCAGTAATGCCATTCACTACAAAACAAAGGCATGTGCATCCTTCAATTTTATTTCATCTCTACTGTACAGAAAGACAAGTAAGCAAAAAATAACAGCACAAATGTTAACGGGGTAGGTTGGCTGCCTGCTATTGAAATGGGGTAGGGAACCCAAAGCCAAGTTCTATTTCTACAACAGCAGCTTGACCTTAAATACATCTAAACTACCATCAAAATGCCTGATTTTCCTATATAAACTTGTTTAAGGAATTAAGAAGTATTCATAAATAAAACATGCCTTGCTCTCTTACTTTTTCCAGATGCCTTTCCTGGTCTCTAAAATGGAAATCCCAATGCTTATATACTGTCCTATCTTTATTACATGTATTATTGTCTTACTAAACATCATATACAATATTTTACTCCTCTTATCTGCCCCATATTTTCCACCAAAAAATAAGGTCAATAAATACAGGGATGTTTCTGATTTCTTCACTGCTGTATCCCCAGTGTCTAAAGCATAACACACACTTAAGAGTTTAGATGAGAGCCAAAAATAAGTTGCAGGTCTTTTAGAGATCCTAAATTACAGTAATTTTCTTCCCATTATTTTTCACATTTAGGTTCATTCTTCTCCAAAACAGTCTTCCAGGGAAATGCCTCTTTTCCCTACTCCATGGAGATATATGCATCCTGGGGTTAATTTTTTCTTTTTTTTGAGACAAAGTCTTGCTCCGTCACCCAGGTTGGAGTGCAGTGGTATGATCATGGCTCACTGCAGCCTCAACCTACCAGCACAAGTGACCTTCCCATGTCAGCTTCCCAAGTAACTGTGATTACAGGCATCTAGTACCACAACTGGCTGTCTTGGGGTTATTTCTTAAAAGACATCAATGAATTAAAAATATAAAGCAAATTATCTAAAATATCTAGGCCAGTGCTTCTCAAACTTCAGTGTATGCCAGAAACACCTAAAGGACTTATTAAAACAGACTGCCCACCCACAGAGTTTCAGTGGGTATGGGAGAGTCAAATAATTTTTTTTTTTTCCTTTTTTGAGATGGAAGTTTTGCTCTTGTTGCCCAGGCTGGAGTGCAACGGTGCAATCCTGGCTCACTGCAATCTCCATCTCCTGGGTTCAAGAGATTCTCCTGCCTCAGCCGTCCGAGCAGCTGAGATTACATGCATGTGCTAACATGCCCAGCTAACTTTTCTTGTATCTTTAGTAGAAAAGGGGTTTCTCCATGTTGGTCACGCTGGTCTCAAATGCCCGACCTCAGGTGATCTACCTGCCTTGGCCTCCCCAAAGAGCTGGGATTACAGACCTGAGCCACCAGACTGGCAAGAACGTGTATTTCTAACAAGCAACCAGGTGATGCTGCTGTTCTGGGGAACCACACACGAGAATGACTGATGTAGAACAATTAGGCCTCATCTCCTCTCCCTCTACTACCCCATCCTTTATCTCCCACTTACAAGCCTTGGCTGAATAAGTCACAATGTATTACCTGAGTGTGTTTTGTTCACTTTTTCTGCACTGACTTTGTTGCCTTTGCCTTTGGACAAGCTATACTCGACCATGTCCCCCAGTTCCAGGCTATCAACATCACCAGAGAACTCACTAAGGAGAAAGGAAATAACATTTACTAAACATTATCACAAACGTCAACAGCAGCAAGCAGCCTTTATTTTACAGTAACCGTCATGGCTTGACATGCTTATTTATGTTAGACACCATTTTAAGTACTTTCTATGCATTGACTCTTTTAATCCTCAAGAATGCCCCATGAAGAGGTAACATTATTCCCAACTTTAAGATAATGAAACTAAGATACCAAGAGGTTAATTTGATAAAAATTACACAGGTATTACACAGGTATTAAATTACACTGGATTCAAAAACTAAACTGTCTGGTTCTAAGAGCCCTTGCTTTTGTTTTGAGACAGAGTCTCACTCAGTTGCCTATGCTGGATGGAGTACAGTGGTGTGATCTCAGCTCACTGCAACCTCTGCCTCCCAGGATCAAGTGATCCTCCCACCTCAGCCTCCTGAGTTGGTGGGACTACAGGCATATACCACCATGCCAGACTAATTTTTGTATTTTTTGTAGAGATGGGGTTTCATCATGTTGCCCAGGCTGGCCTTGAACTCCTGTCTATCTGCTTCAGCCCTCAAAAGTGCTGGGATTATAGGCATGAGCCACCATACCCAGCCAGACCCCTTACTCTTGACCACTATACTGTATTATATACCGCTATACTATGGTACCAACACATTAAATAAGGTGGCACAGGCTTTTTCTATTTTTTAGCCACATGCTCTGTATATAAAGATCAGTGATTAACTTCAGTTTATATCTTGCCATAATTCTACCAATATAAAATCTGGGACTCAACAAGTATAATCAATCAATACTAAATGTTTTTTATTGCAACATCAAAAATCAATGGTAAGCTAGCCATCAGTTCCTAAAAGTCACACTTTACCTGTAATGGAAAAAGATTTCCTTATCATGATTGGCTGTTTCAATAAATCCAAAATTATCCTTCAGAGTTGCCACATAACCCAAGAGCCTCTTGGAGTTAGAATTACGACCTAAAAGTCGCACACAAGTTGCAACCTGCTGTCCAGGCCTCTGTTTGTCACTAATACTAAATTCAACCTGTGAAAATTAAGGATGCTCATTAACACCATATCACTTCCATGCCAATATCCTTAACTCAGAAAACAAGACATATAACTCCCCCAGAATGTGCTTTTCATTCCAAATATCCTTTGTAACTACGTTAATGGAATTGATTTTCACCAAAACATTTATGTCTCATCTCACTTTTCACAAAGGATCAGTTTTGTCCTTCAGTCTATTTTCCTTATAGAGTCTTAATTTCTTTAGAGCGCTATCCAAAAACCAAACATGTATGAGAAAAAAAATGAACAGCAATGTAAAATCTTTGGTGTGCTTTTACTTTGATGTTTCAGTAGTAATTGTTTTAACTTTCTTACCAATAATAATTTAATTTAAGCAAACAGATTTAAACATGTTTATCTAATGTTTAAACAACTAGATTAACAAAGCACTGATTAACAAAGAGCTTGACAGACCCTGTTTTAATAAGCTGCTTTCAAATAGAAAGACCTTCATGTATTTCTTTTAAACACAAAATATACGTCAGCAAAACTTGATAAAATTTGAAGAACCCATCCTGCAGGACTTATGACTAAGATAATTAAATCTTAATCTTCTCTCAAATGAGCAGAATTATCTTGCCTTATCTCCTATTTGAGGAGAAGTAGATCCTTCCACATCCTTGGCTTGAAAAGCAATAGTCAGTTTCACTCCACAGTCATCATAAGCAATAATGCCATCTTCAGCCTCCTAAAGAGATTATTTGAAAATACAATGAAACCAATCTCAAGAACAAAAACCTATAGAAGCAACTATAGTTCTTACAGATCCTTGAGCCAAAGGATTGGTACAGCTGTAAAAATGTCTTATTCTAAGGTTTTCTAATAACAGGTTATTCATATAAATAAAAGGTGGTCTTGCCTTAAGACTAGCTCAATCTGCTTTAATTTTTAATTGGTCTTCAGTCTCAAGAATCTAATTCTTGCTACTGAGGAGAAAACGCTTACTGAAAATGTTTAACACACCTGTGTTCCTCACAGCCAATCAGAAATTAAACTGGGTGTTTCACATCCGACGAGGTGGAAATTCTATAGGGCAAGTTTTCCCAAAGAAGCTGAAATACCCTCTTTTAGTAGCACATGGCACCTTGCATAGTATTTAATATATAATCTCAATCAATATGCTTACCAATGTATGAGAATCTGGTGTATGATCTAGTACATTTCGAGCACTTGACATAAAGGAGGTGATTAAAAATTATACCAGTATTTCAACAATAACTTTTAAAAAAATACCAGACTTTGAAGAGAAACAGCACTTAAATTGTCTTATATGTATGAATAATTAACTCTTTAAAAGTCTAAGGGCTGGTCTGAAGGTAGTGAGTTATCTTAATTGTTTAGTCAGTTACAGATCAAACCTTCTTGTTCTACTCTTTCTCCCCTACTCACTAGTGCACTTGACAAAAAAAAATTAAAAAAATAAAAGTCTAAGAAAGTTCAGGTGTGTCATATGGAATCATGTAGTAAATAATGACAGTGTACAGCCACTACATAAATTATACTGATTTTATGGCTTCAAAATTTCTATGGAGATAATGCCCACATCCCTACTCTGGCCCTGACTTCCTTCTTAAGCTCCAGTCCTCATTACAAACTATGACATATTCAAAACCAATTCACTTTCCTCTTCTACCATATTCCTTCTGTAACTGCTATATAACAATTATTTATTGAACACTTACAACACTACCAGGTATTATGTATTATCAGATTAATCTTACATCAAAATCACCTCCATAGTTTCTCTTTTCCCTCATTTTACAAGTTGGAAAAATCTGAGGAATTAAGTAAACCTTACCAAGGTTACAAAAGCCAACACAAAATAATCCAGAGGATTTGAGTTTGATTAAGAACAGCATCAGTGAATTCAGGTCTGACTCCAATGTCATCAACTTTTCCACAAGTCAGCCAAACTCAAAAGCTTACGGTCACCTTTTGCTCTCAACCCTCTCTATCCACCAACCTCAGCACCCAGTCAACAGCTAACAATATTCTATACATCAAATATATTAAATAGAAATAGGAGAATCCCTGCCCTAAGGGAGTCCAGTCCAGCAGAGACAGATTCATAAACAGGTAAGTGTTATATACTGTAAGAAGGATTTACTAAGGTACTGTTATCGCTTCTTGGCCATTTGACTAAGATCAAGTGTATCAGTGTACTGTTGCACTAAGGAAAAAACAATAGAAGAGCAGGGAGAGTCTCACACAAAGGCCGTCTTCATGAAGCCAGTTTTGCCAGACATATCCGGGAAGCAGAGCATTCCAAGAATTAAAAGCTTTTAAAAATAAGCCCCACTGAAGTGTATTTTTATCTTTGTTAATAGTATCGTCTGCCACATGTGAAATTCCTATGATGAGCTAGGTACTTTGAGGGCTTTTGAAACTATTACACAATCATTTTTGAAATTTAAAAACTGAAGCTCAGAGGTGAAGTAATTTCCCAAGCTATAGTAAGTGATAAGCAAGATACTAGCCTTGCTCTTTCTGGCTAATAGTAATTACTAAATTACAACATGACTTTCCAGTATCTCTCATCTCTATGCCTAGTTCAAGGACTACCTTAACTATCCGAGTAATTGCATAGTAATCCTTTTCATTTTTTGTCTTTCTCCACACCATCTAGGCTTCATATAACTGCCATTATTCTCCCAAAGCATACACCTGATGTCACTATCCAAAAGAAATTGTTTCCTTGAAGTACAGAACAAGGTCTAAGTCTAAATTTTTTTTTTTTTTTTTTGAGACAGAGTCTCACACTGTTAACCCAGGCTGGAGTGCAGTGGCATGATCATGGCTCACTGCAAACTCTGCCTCACAGGCTCAACTGATTCTCCTTGCCTCAGCCTCCCAAAGAGCTGGGATTATAGGCGCCCGCCACCACACCCGGCTAATGTTTCTGTATTTTTAGTAGAGATGGGTTTCACAGTATTGGCCAGGCTGGTCTTGAACTCCTGATCTCATGATCCACCTGCCTCCACCTCCCAAAGTGCTGGATTACAGGCGGTGAGCCACCACGCCCGGCCAACGTCTAAATTCTTTAGAGCAGTAATCAACACCTTCCCAGTCTAGCTGGACCCTGATTTTCATCCTTATTTCTCTTAACTTCCCTCACCGACAAAAATCCACATACAAAACAAAACAAAAAACCCTGTCAGACTACTCACTGCTTCCTAAGGAAACCCTGAATTTTTCTCATCTGTACTTTGACTCTGTGAAGAATGCTCTTTCCTATCTCCATCTATTAAAAATGTCAATACCTTAGTGAAACCATCCCATAATTTTCACTACAGCACTCTCGCTGACCTTTAATAGCAACATTTTGTATTCTGTATGAATTACTTGTTTCTATACAACTCTCAATTTGTTATTAACTTGAAAGGACCAATCATCTCAGACATCTTCATATTTCCTATCCAGCGGATTTTTCAATATATGAAGTTTAAATGTGTGAACTGAGGCTACCCAACTTTGAAAGTTTTAAACTGCTTGGAAGACACTACTATCATTTTATATAAGTGGTTCTCTACTAGGGGTGACTTGCCTCCCAAGGGACATTTGGCAATGCTTGGAGACATTTTTGGCTGTCACAATGGGAGGCAGGGAAAAGAGGTCAGAATACTGACTTCCAGTGGATACAGGCCAGAAATGCTGCTAAACATCCTACCCCCACAGTAAAGAATCTGTCCATCCCAAAATGTCAATAATGCTGAGGTTAAGAAAACTTACTTTAGTTTACTGTTAATATGACAGAAAATTATGAAAGAGACAAACTCCCACTGATTATAAATGTAATTCATTACTATGTGCCTTTAAAGCAGAAGAGGAATACAGAGCTACAAAAATCATTTGGATTATGCAAAACCTACCTTCTCTTTGCCTTTATTTGGGCTAGTGGTTTTAGGATTGGAGAAAGTGGCTTCTTTTTCTACTGTGCCCAGAAAACGGTGATCTGAATGGGAATGAAATGAAACCGTGCCCTTGGGAAGTTTTTTAATCCTAATAGCATGATTTCTTTGAGCAGAGAGCATATCCTAAAAATGATAAAACAAAATTAACTTTGAATTGAAAAAGAAAGCATCGAGAAAAACTTCCCAACTTTTCTCAAAAACAACTCACAGGAACCACAGTAAACTCTACTTCATCTGCAATATGGAGCTGGTTCCCATCCAGAATTTCACTGAAGTGGAAGAACATACGAACATCACGATCCACACACTTGATGAAACCAAAACCATCTCTCATGGCAGCAATCACACCCTGAAACCCAAATAATATTTTCACTGGCTGTGAATCTTGTCAGGTGAGGCAACATTCAACTTTAAATGCACCATCAAGTTAAATTCATCATTTCTCTGATATGACACAAATACGGTATGCACGTTTGAACTGTTCTCACTTAAGTACAAACTCACTGCTTTCAATAAACTAACTTAACTTGAGCAATTTTCTAAGACTCCCCAGTTGTTACTTCCTGGCAAATATGCACTGGAAAAAATTACCACATTTGAATGTAAACACATGAACACAATGTATTTAATAAAAGCCCAAGCCTATGGACAATTTCCAGAAACTTCAATAATTTACAGACCCATAATTCCAAAGTACACAAAGGCAATTCTCTGGTTTCTACCTCAAAAATTGCATGAGTTTAGGCGCAGGAAGGAGTTAAGATTTACAGCTGAAGAATAAAATATAGGAAATCTTTTCTCCTATTTTTTTCTGTTTTCTTCTTACTAAATTATCAGCTTTGTAATGACACTGTATCAAGAGAACCTAGAACATGGTCGGTACTCATGTTTAATGAAACCATGAACAAATTATCAATCCGCTATTCTATTACATACCACATATTTGCTCACTGCAGAAGTGATTATTCTGTAAGTTTTAAATACTACCTAAACAATATTCTAACATTTAATCCTTGCTAAGTCCTGATGGTAGCCAACTTACATTTTCCATACTATAAAGCAAAACAGATCTTGCCTTCAAAAACATTAAAAAAAAAAAAAAAAAAAATCACACATTCAGACCTCCATACTTTTAAAGTTAAATACACTGTGTCGAATACAATCAGTTCTTCAAAGGCAAAGGTTAAAAAAAAAAAACCTCAAATTTTCATTTAATGTACCTAGTTCCACTGACAACAGAGTTATAGTGTAAACAGTATGATCCCAAACATAACTAAATGTAAATTTTGTCTGAGAAAGTGAGTTGATAAAAACTGAGTTCATAAAACATGTTTAAAACTGAGTTCATAAAACATGTTTAGGAAGTAATTCTGGTTGGTATACACCACTCTTGGACATAAACTCTTTAAAAATAACTTGCAAAGTTCTGCCAAATCAAAACCTTTTTGACTTTGGGATAATTGCAAACTTATCCAACCTGTGGCCAAGGACAGCTCTGAATGTGGCCCAACACAAATTCTTAAAACCTTTCTAAAACATGATCAGATATTCTTGCGATTTATTTATTTATTTATTTTTAAGACAGAGTCTCCCTCTGTCACCCAGGCTGGAGTGCAATGGTGTGGTCTTGGCTCACTGCAAGGGATTACATGCACCCACCACCACACCCAGCTAATTTTTGTGTTTTTGGCAGAGAGCGTTTTGCCATGTTGGCCAGGCTGGTCTCAAACCCCTGACCTCAAGTGATCCGCCCACCTTGACCTCCCAACCTGCTGGGATTACAGGTGTGCGTCACCTTGCCTGGCCATGATTTTTCTTTTTAAAACTCATCAGCTATTACTGGTGTTAGTGTATTTTATGTGTGTTCTAGTGTCTAGATCTTTTGGCTTCCCTGGACCACACTGAAGAACTGTGTTTCCTAAAAACTTAAGCCACCACTGATTAATGCCTTAGGAAATAGTTTGGGAAAATCTACTTTCTACAATGATGAACTTGAATTTTCTTACTCTTCATACTAAGGGCCGAGAATCACTGACTCTAAAGAATTCCATTCAAAAAAATTTTCACATATATTTCCAAGGTAACTGCCAGAGATAACCTAGACTGACTAAAATATCTATGGTTCTCAATCACCTTCCATTATGGTCATTTAACTTAAGAAAATTTTTAATTTGGCAGTATAAACTTGAATATAACATTGGTTCTGGCATATTAGATACATACTTAGCAATAACCAACACTTACCATTTCTCGGGCTTCATTAGTGAACTGAAATGTATTTGACAGAACTTCTATATTGGTTGCTCGTTCTAATTTGTCACGTCGGTCTGTTGAAATATTAAACCTAACATGATCACCTTCCAGCAGGGTCACCTTGGATTTTGTATCTTTGTCTCCAAAGGGAAGTTCTTTAGGGATCACAAAGTCAACTTTGATGCGTCCTGGCAATGGGTCATTCTGATGAGAAGGAAAAACGATTTTAGCTGGAGATTTCTCATCCTTCCTAGTTCTAAGTCAAACATGAAGAACACATAGTAAACCACGTTATTTGTAACAGATAGTTCCCTGAAGCAAAAAAAGGTGTTGACAATGTAAGTCCAACGTGAAAGGTTCACGTTCTATGGTCACGTGAATCAACCATAAAATCACAGCAATGCAGTTAAGACCCTACACTCTGGTACCAAAAGATTTTATTTAAAGAATTTTTCCAGCAATGACACCACTTGTGTCCTCACTTTCCCCACAAAAGAAACAAACTGGAGGGGTGGAGCAGGGGCAGAGGAGGGAACAAATGTACACCTGAACTGCAATCTAATCCAATCAGATGCTTTCCAATTTAACTAGCATTTTCTCATCACCCAGTTAAAAAAAAAAAAATATTCATGGATATATAAATTAGTGGTTTCTCTTTTACTTTAAATATACATAACAAGAGGTACTCAGTTGTTCTACTATCACAGTATATAAACTGAATAAGATAAAATTTCAGTATATCACACCACATTATTCTATTACTACTGAGGCAAAACAGGACTCTCCTGAAAAAGAGTATTTACCTGGTTTTTACTGGGTACTTTTGGGATAACTTTGGTTACAGTTCCCTCAAAATGTTCAATGCTGATATCTTCAAAAATGACTGTTCCTTGAGGCAATAGTCTGACATCTGTTGCAACTTCTTTACCCTAAATCAGAAGGGGTTGTAGGTGGTGGGGGAGGGGGAACAGGGAGAGGAAGAATCACGTAATTTTAAGTGTTTCTTAAAAACATAAACCACCTCTGATCTTAAAAGGTCAAAGATCAAGTTAGCTAACTATCTTACATTTCTGTCCTTGATTGTGAATTCCACGTCATCACCAGGCTGTAAGGTTTCTAAGTCACCCTTAAATTCACTATAGTGAAAGAATATCTCTTTGACAACATCACCTCTTTCAATAAAGCCAAATGCCTCCTGAAGCAAAACAAAAAAATCAACATTATCATCACTGAGTGTACAAATTTATGATTACAACTTAAAACCAATAACTTGTAAAATTATACTATAGTCACAATAATATAATTTGGTACAATCTAATATTATCAATTAAACAGTCAATTTTAAAGAATAGAATGTATTAGCAACCGACGAATTTTGAGACTACTTTTGAGGTTTACAGTGAAATATTTTTAAAGGATAAAGACAAAAAAGAAAAAAAAAAGGCTTGAGTTTAAGTACAACACATAAAGTGGCCAAAGAAAAACTCAACACTTACCTTCATGGCACAAACTACTCCCTGACAGCGCGCCTGTTTCTTTTTTAACAGCATAATGTTGCGAGCACTTACAGCACCAGTACTAGGAAAAAATAATTTCAAGGAGGAGGAATGAAATGGGGGTTACAAATATATTGGCTTGCTTAGATATGAGTCTAGACAAACTAGTTTCCTGGGGCTTCAAGAATTCTATCATCACTAAGAATAAATACAAGGTTTATGACATTTGATTATTTTCATATGGCTTCATATGCAAAAGACTTCAACTCCCTAGCTGCCTACATTTGGCAAATACATATATAAGTCATTTTTCTCTGGGACTGTTGTTGGAAGATTTGTTTTTACAGACTTACACATGGGTGCATGATCTTCTACTCTGTTTTTCTATTTTAAGAAAAGAACTGAAAGCCATAAAGCAAATGTTACCAAAGGTGGGGAATAGTAAAGTTTTACAAATTTAGAATTTACAAAGTTTGCTAAATTTAGTAGCTATCTTATTAATTATGAGTAAACAGCCATATTTTCAGTGAGTGCTAAATTTAGTAGCTATCTCATTATTTCTGCGTAAACAGCCATAAAAGTTGAGTAAATGAAGTGATTCTAAGAGAACTTGCTACACTTTTAAAAATAATGATATTCACCTCCACTGGAAAACTGAAACAAGAGACACCACATGCTGCTTTTATACTCTCATCTTTGTGCAGCAGCAATGTAAATTCAATTTTGTTTTTAAGATAGCATAGACTATTTAAGACACAATGGTACTGTTAGTCTAAATGTTTTTTAAGAGACTATATACACCAAGCAATTAACTTCCCTTAATTTTTCATGGACAAATAACCCAAAATGTGCTTCCCCCCCTCCAAAAAATGTAACAGTCCAACAAAGACACCAGAAAAAGTCTGCCTGCTTTTGTAACTTACTGTAGTAAAAAGTCTTTAGAGTAAGATGGGAATTTAAATGTCTGTTATTTATAAGCAGCAAGAACGGAGACAGGTAACTTTGTGAGAACTTATACCTCATTTTATCGATGAAGAAACTTACCAGGTAAGGCTGTTCTGAGGATTAACAACTATATAAATTCAGGCCTTCAGACTGTAATTTGGTATCTCTACCCAGATATATCAAAAACATCTCAACACTCGAAAGCTGCCAAAATAAGTATGATTCTTTTCCCACCTTCAATTTTCTCCATTTATCTCCTTAGCCCAGTTTATGGTCTGCCCAGTAGACCAGGCTAGAAAAACAGTATTTGGGACTCATTTGAATTCTAATCCCACCTTTATCTAACCAATTAAGATTGATGATTCTATCTTCTCAATGTGACTTGACTCCTCCACCCTATCCTCTGAATCTATAGTAGATGACTACATATAGTAGAATCTATATATAGATGACTGTAGTAGGCAGTCATCTTTCAGGTTAACTCTCACATCATTGACTCTTGTCAACAGCATCCCCATTTTTCAAAAGTCTATCACTTCCACCACCTCCAAAGATCTAAACCAATCATACTTCCTTGTTTTAAATACTTAAAAGATTCCTAGAATTGTGGAAGAATACTTAAACTTAACCTTCTGGTCAATTCAATCAAATTTTTGGCCATTTCCCCAAAACATGACACACTTCTTCTATCCATAATGCTTTTTTTTTTTCCCCTTCTCTCTCTCTAGTGACTATATCCTTCCCTCAAAACAGTATTTTTTGAAAAACCTTCATGATCCCTAGAACAGGCCCTTGAAAACCCTGACACTGTTTTAATTATCTTCCTACTTCTGACACCCTGCACCATGGCTGTAATACTCATAGATCCCACATCATTAGCTGATAAATTAAAAGTTCATGAAAACTATCCAAACTTACAAGTTAGGTTTCTAACTCACTTCAAATTTCTTGATGGAAAACAAAACAAAAACAAAAAACACTTAAGTGAGGAAATTAAAAAAAAAAAAAAAAAGAACTTACTGTTTATTGTTATCAATTACAAAGTTTATTTTATCTCCGGTTTCTAGCTGAACATTTCCTTCGACATCTTCAGGGGTGTAAGTCAGATAAAACACTTCCTGTGAATTAATAAATCATTATTACTATTTTGGCAAGATGCATATTAACTGTATACTGTGATTTACTTAAAAACATCTTATACTGGCATTTTAAGCCAAATTTCTTAAAATTAAATAGTTTATGACAAGTAAGTTATTTTATTCATATAAACACACACTTCCCCTCCATGGTGCTGATGACTTCTGCGAGTCCACAGCTGAGCAGCAATCCAACTTCAAAAAGCTTACACATGTGGAAGCATTTGCCCAGAGACTGTAGTTACATTTCAAAAAAACAATTGTATATAAAACATTCCAAACAAAAAAGCTGGCGTTAGTGCTTAAAAGAAACCAGAAAAAAGATTCCCCCCCACAACCCCCAAAAAAGTAATTAAAAGGAACATTTTACCTTAATGTTCTAACTAAGGTCATACTTGGGCAAGCTAAGACACTTGGAAGTCCTATGGAATTTTTCTTTTTAAATGTTTTGATTATGCTGCATTTGAAGCCTCTTAGAAACCAAACTTAAAACTAATTTTAACAATTGCAGCTTACGTTTTCTATTTTGAAATTTTAAAGTACGCTTATAGATCACATGGTGGATCAGGCAAAGGTTTAAGAAAAATACACAAGTTTACCCCATTACGTTCGTAGCATACACTCCCTGTTGGACTCTGACCCGGGGCAGCTGGAGATTTACTCTCTAAGTTGTGAGGAACAGCGCACACAACCTACCAGTCAAAAAAAAAAAAATTTCCATTGCTAATCATTTCAGTAGCAGCACTGTGCAATATAAACTGAATTTTAATATCCTCTATACTATACACAGGGATGCATTTTAGTATGATCCACAAGAGGATGTCATGCTGCCAAGTTTCACACTTACAGTACGTAAATTGACTGTAAGCATTGACTTAGGGTTGTATGTAAAAACCCAATTGAGTCTTGACCATATTTTTATTTCAGGTCAAGAAATGCCAGTGCTTTTGATATAATCTTAAAATAGTAATCTTTATGTACTACAGCTCTCTTTCGTGCAAACTGAGGAGATGGGGAGAATCTTCCTTTTCTAATGTGCAAGATATGCAAATGCAGGGCCCTATAAAAACACAAAAGCATCAAAGTCACTAACTTGTCCATTCATTCGTTCTTCAGGGAGGATTTCTTGTTTTATCTTCACCAGTTTAACAGCAATGGGTTTCCCAGTCCGCCGGTCAGATGACACTTCGAATTCAACATCATCTAAAATAAATAATGTGTTATGTTTGTTTCACTGATTTTTGCAAAACGTTATCTTGCTTCCAAACTATACTTAACATGGCATTTGAATTGCCTTAGACCAGTGGTTTTCCAAGCCTGGTGCCTGGACCAGCAGCATTAACATCACCTGGAAGCTTAAAAGAAACGCAAATTCTTGGACCTCTCTCAAGTCCTTGGTTAAAGACAAACTCTGGGGATCAAGTATAGCAATCCTTAACAAGCCTTTCACATAACTGATACACACTAATGTTTCAGAACCACCATCTTAGACTGAGAGAGCCACATCTTAATGTTAGTTTTTACGGCATTTACATATACTACAGATGAGATGATTTAACAATCATAACCTTCGGCAACTTTTTTTTTTTTCAACTCCTCTGTCCCTCAGTTTTCTCATATGTAAAAGGAGAGTAATTCCAAACAGGACTGCCATGAGGATTAACCAAAACAATGCTCCTATAGATGCATCTTGTTAGCTATTATACTCTCTTCTCAAACATATTTTTTTAAAAAATGCAGGGGCCTCATAACTTCAGTCCTTTAGTAAACCAAACACTTTCACAGGTAAAAACAATTTTTTTTTTTTTTTTTGAGACAGGGTCTCCCTGTCACCCAGGCTGGAGTGCAGTGGCATCATCTAAGTTCACTGCAACCTCTACCTCCTGGGCTCAAGCGATCCTCCCACCGCAGTCTACCAAGAAGCTGGGACTACGGGCACAAGCCACCTTGCCCGGCTAATTTTTGTAGAGATGAGGTTTTGCCATGTTGCCCAGGCTGTAAGCCGGTCTTGAACTACTTAGCTCAAGGAATCCGCCTGCCCTCGCCTCCCAAAATGCTGGGAATATAGGCTTGAGATATGATGCCAGGCCTGTGAAAATAATTTGCATGGTGTCAGCCAAGATGAATTTCCATATAATCTAAGAAGTGACATTCTAAGAATTACTTTCTTCAGGTACTACTAAAAATAGTACCTGATAACATAAGTAACAGTATAAAAGTTCAATATTCCTACTGGCTTAAAATCTTACAGGTAAACAGTCACCATTAGGGGAAACAACAATGAAATCTTCCAAGCATTTTATTGTAAATATATGCAAAGACATCTTTTAAGGATTCTGCTGGTTTATACAGATATTCTTCAGTAAACAGTACAACTAAAAGTCTAAAATGTTATTTACATAAAACATTTTTTTGAAAAACATGATCAGTTGATATGCAAGACAAAATTTGTAATTACATTTTTACAAAGGAGAACTGACAGATTACCTCCTACTTTTAAGTCTTGCAGGTTGCCATTATACTGTGAACAGTGGAAGAAAAGTCTAGCTTGACGTTCTGAACACTGAATAAATCCGTAAGAGGTTAATAGTTTTTCAATAACCCCAGTTTCACGCAGTGCTGCTGAAGTACCATTAGGGTACCCATTATGTCCATTGTTGTGGAGAAGGTTTGGATCAAAGCTCATCTGTTTTAAAAAGAAAAAGAATACATACAGATCTATACATTATCGCCATAGCATATTAAGTCTTTAGTAAGTCACTAAATCTTCCATATAAAAAGGCAAAAAAAAAAAAAGGAAAAGGAAAAGGAAGATATGGACTTTTATTACTGCAACATTTATTTAGCTAATAAAACATTTCAGAGAAAACAAGTTATATTGGGGAAGTGCCCTCATTTATGGTAGAATTTCCACTTACCAGATAAAAATAGAATTTCTGGGGTTTAATATTAAGGTATAGCAACTACTGCCTTTTCAGAACAAAGGCAATTAACATTAAGAGACAGCAACCACAAACTACCAAAGACTCTTCCTTAAGAGATTTGGTAACACCTATTTTGAAACTCCGGTCGATACCTTAATACTATTTAGTAAGTCATGCATTTGGAAGGCACATCTAAAGTTAGTAGAGATTAAAAAAATAAACTAAATTTTCTATGCAATGCAACATTTAAACTAGAAAACTTCAGAGTAATTCATGCTTAGGTCCTATAATGAAAGACTATCCAAAATAGTGCATCAGAAAACTTTTGAGACAAAACTCCAAGACAGCAAAAGCATTTTCATTTTAAAAATGTTGAATCATTTCACAGGCACATTAAAAGAAATCTTTACCTGAAAGAAACCCTTCACTTTTCACACAGATGATGAAAACTGAACTATCATTTCTTTCCCATTTAGTAAAATAGGAGCTATTTAAAAGTAATATAATGGAATCTGCTAGTCATAAAATACTATCACATTAGATGTTTCATTTTGCCTTGAGTAAAACAACAAAAACAAACTATAAGTGAAGCACAAAATAGGACAAAATCCTTAGCAAAGCCTACGTCTATAATTTATCACAGTACTGGCACTTCCAAATTATTACAATTATGTTTTAGGCCCTTTCATTAAAAATCTGATTTATAAGTATTTCCATTTAAGTGGATGTTGGGTTATTAATAAAAAGCATATTTTTCATTAGGAAAAAAGTAAAATTCTAGAAAGACAAACCAAAATATGAGTCAACAATATGTGTGATGGTCAAATCATGTTAAATGAAAGTCACCACAACTGTAGGTGGTTAAGTTCTAATTCTTTTACACTAGCCACCCTTCTGTGTTTCAACTTTCAAAAAGCCCACAAGTATTAGCCTCATTTTACCAATGAGAAAACAGAGAAGTTAAATGGCTTGCCAAAATCAAACAGTAAAACAAAACCAAGAAGGTCTGGCTCTAAACCAGAGCTTCTCGAATGAAGTTAACTGGCACTCTGGTTAAAACACAAAATCAGACTCAGTGGGCGTGGGGATTTTCCATCTCTAGTAAGATTCAAGGTGGTAACAATGCTTCTGATTCTTGGACATACTTTGAGCAGCGACACCCTAAACTACTGAAATTATCTTCAGTACTGAGACTGAAGGTGAAAACAACGTTAGGGAAGTTAGAAAGTGAGTCTGCAGGACATTTCAACCACAATCAGTGGCAATCCCAGGTCATGCTCTTAACACAAAGCAAGATAAGCTGAGATGGCTGCTTTCCTGACTTACAGATCTCTGATAAGTTGGGGTCCTCTTTTGTTTTTTAGTCCCAGATGAGGTAGAAGATGAAGATAAGGGTAAAGAAAGTGAAGGAGGGGCTGCAGGAGAGGGGTGAGGATCTGATGACACAGTAAAAACGTTCTCCATCTCAAACAGCTGTTATAACATAGCATAATGTTGACAAATATGATCAATAACAATTTAATGCACATTTGACAGTCAATCTTTATACATTTTTAGCTCAGGATTAGCAAAATATAATTAGATTTCTATTGACATACGAAATATAGAGCATTAACATTACTAAAAAAGGTGAAATTTATTTTTTTAAAGCCCTTAAAATATACGATGGCATCTACAATTCTGAAAACGCCACAAGGACTCTGACGGTTGTTGGAATAAGACTATTCAGTCCAATTTCTTTTCAATGCCTAGCAACTTTAAACAGAACCTACCATTTCCAATCACTAGTTTCCCTAAAGTAGAGTATACACAGATAATCCAATGGGGTGTGGAAGAAAATAATTGGAATTATTTTTCTGCCCAGAGATAAAAATGAGCTTTTATAAATATTTACTACGTAATTATAGCTGAGACCTCACCGAGTTAGTATGTCAGATGGTCTACAAGTATCATATATTACTCAAGTATTCTGAGGGAAGAGTGGAGAACTTCGTAAGAGTCTGACAGTGAAGTCCTCACTCATTTGCTCTTAGCATATTACAGTTGCTCAATAAGGAGATATACAAATTTAGTTATCTAGTGTAACCAAACTACCTTTACAAATAGACAAATGAGGCCAGGTGTGATGACGCACACTTGTAATCCTGGCACAGGGAGGCTAAGGTGGGCAGATCACTTGAAGTCAGGAGTTTGAGACTGGTCTGACCAACATGGTAAAACCGTGTCTCTACTAAAAACACAAAAATTAGCCAAGCATGGTGGCATGGGCCTGTAGTCCCAGCTACTGAGGAGGTGGAGGCAAGAGAACTGCTTGAACCCAGAAGGCAGAGGTTGCAGTAAGCCAAAATTGTGCCACTGGACACCAGCCTGGGTAACACAGCAAGACTTTGTCCCAGAAAAACAACAAAACCAAACAGAAAAATGGTTGAAAAGATTCTTGCAGAAGAACCTCAGATGGAAGATAAGGCAAGGAGATATAAAGAGCATGGGAACTGACATTCCTATTCCTAGTACTAGTTCTTCAACCTCCACATTAAGAAAGAAACCATCTAATGAAATATGACAAGTACGCCAAAAAGTTAAAATCAAGACTATGATATGGACTTACATTAGATGCAATACAACATACTACAAGTAAATTTACCTGATATCAATTCATATTATAAAGCTTTTTAAAATGAAACACTTAAAAACCAGCAATCCAGAATGCAGTATTTCTAGGGAGAACAGAACATTTCTGCACAAGTAAACTATCTTTATTTGTACCACTGTGTTTTACAATGCAGAGAGTTATTATTACACAATTTATAAATATATACACATATTACCAATACATGTTTTTAACAAGCAGTATAAAATTGAGAACCATTATTCTAGATCACTGAAGGACTTTCAAGTTGTGCTTCTTTCATGTTTATTTTTGAGACAAAGTCTCGCTCTGTCACCCAAGGCATATTTATTTAATTTTTGAGACAGAGTCTCACCTTGTAACCCAAGCTCACTGCAACCTCTGTTTCCCATGTTCCTCCAGTAGCTCCCCCTGCCTCAGCCTCCCAAGTAGCTGGGACTACAGGCATGCACCACCACACCCGGCTAATTTCGTATTTTTAGTACAGACAGATTCCACCATGTTGGCCAGGCTGTTCTCGAACGCCTGCCCTCGAGTGATCCGCCCCCTTGGCCTCCCAAAGTGAAGGGATTACAGGCATGAGCCACTGCACCTGGCCTCATGTTTATAGTTCTGATTACTACTTAAAGAACACAATGACATGATCTGAAATATAATATCCCTGAAAGCTGCAAAAAACCCACATTCTAAAATCTCCAATCCTGACACACATCTCTGCAGGTAGGAGAGAGAAATCCTCTTTCTCACCCAAAGGGAAAATGAACCAGAATCAGAAAGCATCAAAGGTAGCATTTTCTTTTAATACTCTATATTGTTGCCAACAAGAATGTTGGCATCTGGGTTCTATTGTTCGACTTTCATCTCATCCCTGGATGCATACCAGAAGAGTTGGAAAAGCTTTCCCCTTCTCCCAGAATCTTTGCTGACTAGAGCTCTCTTTTCCTAGCCTTTATCCATTTGGAGGAGGCCTTTATTTTTC
Source organism: Alouatta palliata (assembly GCA_004027835.1). NCBI lineage: Eukaryota > Metazoa > Chordata > Mammalia > Primates > Atelidae > Alouatta > Alouatta palliata. The sequence goes on from PVKV010009469.1 coordinate 62,077, forward strand.
CAAAGGTAAACACATACCACTCAAACAACTTTAGATTAAGACATGTTAATACTTTTCAAATAATTCCTAATAATTTGGCTAAACTGTATTTTTATGGCATTGCAAATTCTTTTTTTTTTTTTTTTAAGACAAACTTCTGCTGTTGTTGCCCAGGATGGAGTGCAATGGCATCATCTCGGCTCACTGCAACCTCGGCTGCTTAGATTCAAGTGATTTTCCTGCCTTAGCCTCCCCAGTAGCTGGGATTATAGAGGCATGCACCACTACACCCAGCTAATTTTGTATTTTTAGTAGAGACAGGGTTTCACCATGTTGGTCAGGCTGGTCTGGAACTCCTAACCTCAGGTGATCCCCTCGCCTCAGCCTCCCAAAGTCCTGGGATTATATGTGTAAGCTGCCACGCCCAGCGGCAAATTATTTTCTTTTTCAAGACAGAGACTTGCTCTGTCACCAGGATGGAGTGCAGTGGTGCAATCGCAGCTCGCTGCAACCTCTGCCTCCCAGGTTCAAGTAATTCTCCTGCCTCAGCCTCCCAAGTAGCTGAGATTACAGGTGCAGGCCACCACACCCAGCTCCTGTTTGTATTTTTAGTAAGACAGGGCTTCACCATGTTGGCCAGGATGGTCTTGATCTTCTGCCTCGGCCTCTCAAAGTGCTAGGATTATAGGCGCCCGCCACCACACCCAGCTTCAAATTGTTTATCAGCAGCATCAAAAAGCTTGTAAGTATTTCACTATTACACAAAATGGAAGTTATCACAAAAACAATTACATAAAATTAGAGGGCAAATTGAAGTAGATAATTCAACAGATCCTGGTTTATAAAAGACACCAACAAAGGTGGTGGTAGAAGGAACCAGTAGGTAAATGTTATTTGGCTTCTTTTTTAATAGGGAGAAAAAAAAATCCACAACTTAGTTGTTTGCCTAACAGCATATAAAAATGTATTCAGACGAACTGAGTTAAATGCCTTTAAAAAAATGTTTAAAAACCAGCCAGGCTCAGTGGTTCACACTTGTAATCTGAGCACTTTGAGAGGGTGAGGTGGGCCTATCGCCTGAGCCCAGGAATTTGAGACCAGCCAGGGCACATGGCAAAATCCTGTCTCTACAAAAAATACAAATGTTAGCTAAAATTAGCCAGATGCATATAGTCCCCAGCTACTCAGGAGGCTGAGATGGGAGGATCACCTGAGCCCGAGAGGTCAAGCCGTTATCCTGACACTGCCACTGCACTCTACCTTGGGTGACAAAGTGAGACTCTATTTCCAAAAAAACAAAAAAAACCCAAACCACACATACATACACACATACATACACACAAACACACATACACACACACACACGCATCCCAGATGTGTATATTTGTAAAATCTTTACAAGAGGGAACTTTCTAGATTTGCACTCCAGCCTGGGTGACAGAGTGGGACTCTGTCTTAAAAAAAAAAAAAAACCCAAAACACACATACACACATACACACATACACACACACGCACCCCGGATGTGTATATGTGCAAAATCTTTGCAAGGGGGAACTGTCTACATTTGAAATCAAATGAAAAATATCACAAGGGACTGATACCTGATTACACAAAAAGTACAAGCTTTTAAACTCAAACCTAGGGGAAAAAGTATTAAATACACCAGACTAGTATTGACGATTCTAGGCAAATCAGTAGAATTAGATTACCAGAGTATAAGATTCTTGAGGGGAAGTAACTTTCTATTCAAAGCTGTTACCTCTAGATTTTAGATAAATGGTGCCTGGCGCAGAGCAGGCACTCGTATGTGAAATTACTGAAAGATACTAAGTTAGCAAATAAATCATCCTTGAATATCAATCATTCAACTTTAAACACAAAAGCTCAAAACCTTAAACATTAAAAACCTTGAAATTTTAGCAATAAAAAAATTCAGATAAAACAGATTAATACTTTCACATACCAAACCAGCAAAGATAAAAGATGTTAAGATACTGAAAAAGTGAGCTAAGAATAACATGTGTACTTTCATGGTAGTAAACTGGTACAACCTTTTAGAAATGCAATTTAGCAACATGTATCAAAATGCATAGATATTTTTCTTAATAACTGCACTGCAGAAAAGCTCTCCCGGGGAAATCTGTAATGTGAAAAAAAGCTTTATGCACAAGTATTCTAACAAATATATTTTTATAATAAATTCCTGGAAATAATCTAAAGTTTAACACACTTTATGGTTCAAGACGTCATTAGGAAATGAGACATAAGATATTTATACAGTATGATTTCAAATGTATTTAAAGACCAGAAAATCTAATTTAATGTTCACAGATGAGAAAACACTTAGGCATCTTAAGGGCATAGAGCTAAAAATGACAAATATGAGAATAGAATCCAGTTTTGATTCCATTCTTAACCAATGCCTTATTCATTCAACCACAATCGAGTTCCTACAATGCATCAGCACTATTTTAGGTCCTACTCATATCACAGAAAACACAACAGACAAGTATCTTCAGCCTCATAAAGTTTAGACCTTCTACCCTTTTCTACATATTTACTTTTGAAATTGAAAAAGTCATTGACAAAATTAGTCATCCTTCAATAAAAGCAGAACTGGACAAATCTCAGGTCAAATTTAAACTTCATTTCTAACCCAAGAAATCAACTAAAGTTCCTGAAAGAACATAAAGGTCAAAAGACTGGCTTTTAGTGGTGACTCTCAAGTAACTTTGAACATCTCTGGAATTTACTCCTCAAAAGTAAAGTGGGAGCACCTAACTGGTTTCCAAGTTCCTTTGCAGGGAGATGTGGAAATCTATGCTTTGTAATTTCTTATCACAGCATCTAAGCTGTTTTTCCTCCCTAATTTGGTCTGCTTGGCTTCTACTATTGTCAAAGAATTACTTCGAAAAAGGTAGCCTATTTCACCATAAGATCTTTAGAAAACCACTCTGTATTCTCAGTATAAACATATATTCCCTGGATTTCCACTGTTTCTTTCAATTTTCTGAACACAACCTTTTTTCATACTAACTGCTATCTTCTGAACAGGTTCTAAATAATTACTCAACAAAGTGCATTTTACTACTATTCTTATTGTACCCAACCAATACACAGTACTGAGTGATTACACCCCTTGATTCCATAGACTGAAGTTTTATAATTTAACTAAAAAATATCCCATCGTTTCTTTACAAATCACATTAGCAAAATCAGGTTTTCTTTCAGTTCCACTGTAATTGATCATTTGTTCCTAAATAAAAAACTGTAACCTAATGCTTTCAGAACACCTTCTGTTGGTTAATCTGGTATTCCAATTTGGTGACTAATTTTAAAATTATCAGGCTCTGTGTAGTTTATCTTTTAATCATTTATTCTCCTACCTTAATAACTGTCTCACAGAGTTGTTGAGATGATTAAATGAGTTGCTTCACGTAAAAAGCCTAAAATAAGTGCTTACTTAGCACATAGGTACTCACATAACTCTTATTAGGTCTCCGGAAAAAAGCAGGGCAAGGATAGCACCTGGCAGCATACACCTGGAGACTTCTCTAAAATCAGTTGGTTACTAACCTCTTAATTGTTATTCATCCAACATTTCTCCATATTGACCATGATGCTATCATGAGCTACTCTGGTCAAGGTTTTTTATTCATTGGTTCTACGGTTTTTGCTAGGGATGAAAAGTAAGCTCAACAGTTCCCACATCTGATTGAAAAATCAGGACATTTACAGTTCCTGTCACAGGTCTCTCTTTAATTCACTACCATCACACATCTAGCCACTAGCACCCTAGCATCTACCAAGTAATCCTGTTATTTTCTCACCCATCTGGGGCTTCAGTTTTCTCTTGCTTTGCTAAGTATGCAAATTACCGCATTCAGCAGAAAAAAACCAGAAGCACAACAGGAATTTCCTAGCTTGGCTTTTCTCCTGCCACCTTTAGTCTACCTCGATCACATCATTCACCAAACAATTCACGTTCATTTTCACACGTCAAACAAATGTTTTATAAGCCTTATTCTTATTTGCCATTTTATGGCTAATTCCACCCTTCCATAGAAATTTGTTCCCATTTATGTACAATTTTTACTGATTTTACAAACTCCCCTTTAAAAATCTGAGGTGTTCCACTCCATTACCAAATCTCTTTCCTCAACTGTGTGCCCCCTTTAACTGAACCATTTCACAACTGTACAGTCATGACTAATACTCAGAATACAAAGATCAGGCTACACAAAAAGCATTTCTTTTAATATTACTGGTAGTTGCTAGTAGTTAAGGACTAATTCTGGTGCACAGTAAGGTCATCAACACTATTACACAATCCTTCAATAAATTGGAATTAAAGTCCTAAGTGCTTCCTGAAATAGCAATGAAGCTTTTGTAATTGAACGACCTATTTTCATTCTTCATTTTATTTGACCTCTGTAGCATTTAAAAAAATGTTTCTCATTGACTTCTTGAAATTATCTTATTTGGTGTTTCCTCCTGACTTCTACTTCTTTAAGTGCTCTCTTCATTGGTGCTTCTTCCTTTATTACCTATAAACTGATGACTCCTTTCCGAATTCTTTTATGTGTATAACTTTAAAAAATCTGGAAACTAAAGATTAAAAAGGAAAATTGCTCTTCATAATCCTACCCTCAAAGTTAACCACTGCTTAATATTCCACACTAGCATATTTCCTACAACTTCAGATTGCTATCTAACGAATACAATGTATTTCCACAATAATGTTAATACTGATAAGTTACTCTAACTTCCCTATTCCTATGAACAATGAAGGTTTCTAGCTTGGACAACTGGATTTAATAAAGTCATTCTCTCCACATTTATCTTGAAATTTGGTTGGTCTCCAAGTCAATTCTACCATCAGAACATCTAGCATTAACCTTTTTCTCTACCTACACCCTAGCTTTTATCTTCCTTATACTTGATCCTCTGCTTTTGACAGGTCTTCCCAACCTCAGCCTTTCCCTCAAAAGTGTCACCATTTGTCTTTCAAAGGTACACTTTTGACTATTACTATAAAATGTGAAGCAATAAAGCTATCTTACTTTTGGGGGAGAAACCCATTAAGCCCTTGCTTATAAACATCTGATGGCTCTCCTACAGAATAAAGACAAATGTACTGGGTCAAGCCTCCAGCAAACTTCCCTTTCATAACTCCAACAAAATTGTGTTTTCCACTCTGTTCATAATGGACAACTCAATATATACCATGTGCTTTCAGGTCTCTCTGAATCTGCTAATTCTGTTACCTCTATACCTCTACCAATGTCTCTTCTCCCTCTTAACAAAGTACTATTCACCTTCAAATATCCCTCTCTGTAGGCTCTCTTTACTCTTCTCCTTTCCTCCAAGGGAACAGCTTCAGTTATAGTCTTAATACTTTATAAATATCTTCTAGCCTATATTAAACTGTGATATTTTGTAATAAATTGTTCTAAATCGTAAGTCCACTAATATCTTATTCATTTGTTGTGTTTCAGCACTACCAATGCCTAACAATACAGTAGGCATGCCACCTATTCATTCACAAATATGCACTGTATATGTAGGTATGGATATAAAGCAAGGTTCTTCTCTCAAGAAGCTAACATTGAAGAGAGTAGAGAAAGAAACAGATGTCAGTACCAACTATCACCAAAGTTTCAAAAACTCCCATAGAAAGACTAGATACACATTCTTATCGGAAATCCTAACTTTTAAATAGTACAAACAAAGCTTCTCTAAGAGACCAATAAGTCAAGAGAGATCAGCATGTATTAATATAATCTGGTGTGAAAAATCTCAGTTTTGACCATAAATACTGTCCTTACCTAAGAAGACACACTGTTGATACTTTATACTAGTTGAGAAAAGAAAAACCATCTTCTGAGGCTGGACATACTGGCTCACGCCTGTGATCCCAGGACTTTGAGAGGCCGAGGCAAGTGGATCGCCTGAGGTCAGGAGTTCGAGACCAGCCTGGCCAACACAGTCAAACCCTGTCTCTGCTAAAAATACAAAAAAATTAGCTGGGTGTGGTGGTGGGCTCCTGTAATCCCAGCTGCTCGAGAAGCTGAGGCAGGAGAATTTCTTGAACCTGGGAGGCGGAGGTTGCAGTGGGCCGAGATCATGCCATTGCACTCTAGCCTGCACAACAAGAGTGAAACTGTCTCAAAAAAAGAAAAAAAAAAAAAAAGAAAAAAGAAAAACTGTCTTCTGAATACCTTTAGAAAAGATTTTTGTATTTGATCAAATAATCAGGAAATCCAGAATTACGGATTCTTAATAGGAAATTACAAACCTACCTCGCAGTGATAATCAAATATTGCACTTTCAGTAGTATTTGCTGATTCTTCTTTTTCAGCACACGTTTCAAAGGATGAAAGTTGCTAGTATTAAAAAAAAAGAGCGAGAGAAAATGATCTACCAAGCTAATAAAGAATACAACTGCTGCTGCACCGGGCAATCTCACAGTACAGCACTGAAGAAAACAAAGACTACTAGCAGCGTTGGGAAGTGCTCTTTCAAAGCTGTTGAGTAGGCACAAACTTCTTGTTTCAGATCAAGTGTTGTGTCTTCAACTTAAGTGTACTCTTCTTTGGTCTTGTTAGTTGTTACGAGGTTTGTTCCTTGCCTGATCTGAACTTGAAGCAGCAGTTTCAGGTGGTAAAGTCTGTTCTGTTACACTTCATACTAGAGGTAAAAAATGGAGACATTAAGTATAACATATATCAAATAATCAGGGACAGTGGGTGAGAAGAGGGACAAACTCATTTCATTGACTTAGACTCACGGATCATGCAAGCAATGCAGAAAACTTGGAAGCACGCTCATGTGATGTTATTTGCAGCAATCTCTCAATTACTAACAACTACCTCCTTTGGTATCTCATACCCAAGACCTCAAATTATTCCACAGTCTTTATTGACCTCTTCCCCCAAATAAGCTCAGTTACATGGCATATTTAATTTAATACAAGTATTTTGGAAGGATCTAGCTCTGCGGAAAACATAAAAGAAGCTCCTGCTATGAGAGTATAGACAATCTTGCTGAGAACCAAGATTTATACATGGAAAAAAAAACAGTATAGGACAAAATGCCAAAAATTATTTTGCTCAATTAGTATCTAGGTACCTATTATGTCACAGATTACCCAGAAATACTATGTATTTTTTATTCACAACTGCATGTACACCAAAGTAACATGGTAAGCACAGAGAAGGCTTTTAAATAAGAAGTGGAATTTGAACTGAACCTAGAAAATCAGGAAGACTTCTAAGAGAAAGAAAATAGCCGAACATTCTATGTATATGAAACAGCACATAAGTCAAGCCAGAATATGCCACTAAATTCTAAGTTTCTTCAGAGCAGCGACCATGCATTATATGCCCAGCATCAAGTGAAGTCTTCTGCATGAATGCCTGTGGCAACACGTGGCTTGTTGTTTCAGAAGAATATCAACAGGCGAGCCTAGCTAAACAGAGGGCTGGGCTGAAGTGAAATAGGATATATGGTGTGATAGGTGTAGTGGAGCCAGATTATGAAGCATTTCAACTTGATATAGCAGGAAACAGTGCCTTGGTTTTTGATGAAAATGGTATTACGTCTTGAAATCCTATAAGAGATGACTTAGTGAGCAAATAGAAATCTCATTTGCACTGCTGCAGTAAATAGACGAGAAATGTCTATAGAAGACAAATGTATTTATCAGGAAAAATCACAGATTTCTGCTTTATATTAGCTATAAAACAAACAATTATTTTGCACTGACTCCAATGTTAACAAAATAGTGTTAATGAAAATTATTTCTATGAGAAGAAAAAGGTGGACATGCTGAGAAATGGATAATATATTTGAAAACATCAGAAGAACGACAATCAAGTGACAAGTCAGAGTTGATGAAATAGCTCAGAGGAGCCTAAAACCAATCACTGGTACTAGTAAATACCACGGACAAGTTGTTTAATCTCTCTAGATTTCATTTTCCTCACATGAAAAATAAAAATTCAATAATAGCTAATCTGGCCATTTTCTATTATCTAACATCCCATGACTTTATATTGTTCATTCAAATATCAAATGTTACACTTGTCTGATCTTTCCACTTAACTTAGATCATTCTATTATCCAGACTAGTTTAGGGTAATGATGCTCAAGTATTTGGGAAACATTAAAGTAATACCTATGCCCAGCCCCAACTCCTAGAGTAATAACTGGTTTGAGGTAGGACCACTTCTTTAATTATCTTGATTCTTCACCTCTTCATCTCCACACTCAATGAAGTTGTATTAGTATTTCCCTCAAGATATCTTTTGTATTCTTGTCCTACTAAATGACATATTTTAGCTCAGGTGTCTAATATATCCGCCAACTTCCAGTGTCCACACTTTCCATTTCCTGTCACATACCACCACCAGACTATCAAAAACTTCAATTTTGGCCAGGTGAGGTAGTTCACGCCTGTAATCCCAGCACTTTTGGAGGCCTTGGTGGGAGGACTGCTTGAGCCCAGGAGCTCAAAACCAGCCTAGGCCAACATGGGGGAAACCTCATCTCTACTAAAAATGCAAAAAATTAGCCAGGCGTGATGGTATACACCTGTACACCCACCTACTTGGGACCAGGAAGTCCAGGCTGCAGCGAGCCAAGATAGTGACACTGCACTCCAGCCTGGGCAACAGATCAGAATCTTGTCTCGAAAAACACAAAAACCTTCCAATTTTCTCTCTCATCTCCCCTGTCAAACATCTTCAGTTATTTTTCCAGCATTCTAGATGGGAAGTTTTTAATCCCGGCTAACCATCCATCTGAGAAACCTTAAACAAAAACCAACAAAATCAAAGCCTGAGTCCCATACAGAGATTTAGAGATTCTAAATTTACACTAGGTTAGGTGCCAGGCGTTATCGCCGCTCACCCCCTGCCCCAGGTGTTTCCGAATTCCAGCCAGGATGAAGTACTACTATTCAGGTGTCCCTATTCTACCTTCCATCTTTACTCTCTACTGTGTTCCAGTTCTCCCAAAAGTCCATTCCCTGGCTTAATCCTTAACACAACTCTTGGGAGACTCCTGAATTCTAGCTTCTTTGCTTATATAGGTCTTCGCACAAAAAAATACAATGCTGTGATCTTCAAGGTGACAAAAAAGCCTTTCTTGACCATTCCAGCAGACTCACTTATTACCTTAATTCCCACTAATGAATGGGGCAGTAACATCGACTGCCCGCATCAAGCAATTTGCAGCAACTGGTACCAAGAAATTCTTGTATTTTATTTACTTCATATTTTTATATATCTTGTTCCTCCAACTCTATTTCAAATTTCTGAGAGGCAAACTCAAATTTCTTTATCACAGCCCCCTTTAGCACCTAATCCAGTGCTGCCATAAGCAATCAAACCAAAAAGGTAGTTAATCCATAAGCAAAAGGACACAATTCAAGTGTAAACAGTTATACCCACTTTAATTGTATAAAGTTTTAATTATCCAATCAAGAAAAAAATCCCTTCTTTAAAAAATACAGACTGTGTATACTAGTTTTATCTTAATGCTTTAGGTCTATTTATAAACCCAAAGAACTCAAGATGGAGAAAACAAGTTATCTTGAAAAACCTAAACTGGATTAACCCAGTCCAGGTTGTTGTATTATATTAAGAACCGTCGCCGGGCGCGGTGGCTCACGCCTGTAATCCCAGCACTTTGGGAGGCCGAGGCGGGTGGATCACGAAGTCAAGAGATCGAGACCATCCCGGTCAACATGGTGAAACCCCATCTCTACTAAAAATACAAAAATTAGCTGGGCATGGTGGCACGTGCCTGTAGTCCCAGCTACTCGGGAGGCTGAGGCAGGAGAATTGCTTGAACCCAGGAGGCGGAGGTTGCCGTGAGCCGAGATCGCGCCATTGCACTCCAGCCTGGGTAACAAGAGCAAAACTCCGTCTCAAAAAAAAAAAAAAAAAGAACCGACAAGTCCATGATTCAGCAATACAAAATAAGATTTCTGGACTTGAAACTCTGGAGTATCGCAGGGCCATTCCAAGGCACTAATGAGGTCTAGTAGGAGCTATTAAAGCTCAAACAAACCCACCAATAATTTACTGGCTGAATTAACATCTTCACAGCTATGAGATTTTTTTTTTTTTTTTTTAAGACGGGGTTTCACCATGTTGGCCAGGCTGGTCTTCAACTCCTGACCTCAGGTGATCCACCCACCTCGGCCTCCCAAAGTGCTGAGATTACAGGCATGAGCCACCGCACCCGGCCACAGCTATGAGATTTTTATAGTTAAATCAATAAAACTTCAAGGTATTGGCCAGGCATTTTAATATAAATGGCTATCCACTTATGCCCGGATTAACATTTATTAGTGCTACAAATCACCTCTTTTGCCTTAATCCTATGAATGTAAGTGTATCTCCTCCATCCCCCTAAAAGCTTAAAACTTAAGTCACAGGAAACACTAGGTACTGCGCTGGGGCAGTGGCTCTCGCCTGTAATCCTCAGCACTGTGGCAGGTTGAAGTGGGAGGATCACTTGAGACCAGCCTGGGCAACACAGTGAGATACTGTATGTACAAAAAATTTTACAAATAATAAATAAACTCACTGGGTGTGGTGGCACGTACCTGTAATCCCAGCTACTCGGGAAGCTGAGGCAGGAGGATGGCTTGAGCCCAGGAGTTTGATGTTGCAGTGAGCTATGATTGTGCCACTGCACTCCTGCCTGGGTGACAGAGCAAGTCGCCAACTCAAAACAATCGCCCCCACAAACCTACCATAGGGTGCCAATAAAAACACTAGGAAACAATTTAAATGTGTATCTGAGAATCTCCCTGACTGCTAGGTAATCAACTCCTTTTCCCTTTGCTCAGCATGGAAATAGTATTATTAATCACTACAATCTCCACTTCCTGGGTTCAAGTAATTCTCTTGCCTCAGCCTCCCAAGTAGCTGGGACTACAGGTGTGTGCTACCACACCTGGCTAATTTTTGTATTTTCAGGAGAGATGGGGTTTCACCATGTTGGCCAGGCTGGTCTCAAACTTCAAGTGATCCAACCACCTCAGGCTCCCGAACTGCTGGGATTACAGGCGTGAGCCACCACGCCTGGCAACCACCTCTTTTATTTCACGTCTTCCTCAGTTGGCGGTTTTACCTCAAATGCCTAGCAGAAACCATGGCATAGCAGGCACTAAATCAATACAGGTTAAACTAACAAACACATTTATATGGTAGGTAATCCATCTAAAATGTATCACACTATCTAGTTCATCATTTTGACAAATTATTTTTAAAGTGCATGCAACATTCACTTTGGGAAAAGTTAATGAAAGGCTAAGCCATAAGCCAATACAAAAAAGTCTGCTCACCTAACCTACTTCCTTCAGGCAGTACCTTCTTTTGAGCAAAAAAGCAAAGATCCAAATAGACAGCATGGGACTGAAAAGATTCTCCATTACCTGACATTTTGAGCACCACAGTTCATAACTGAAGTGCTTAATAGGTTTTAATTCATTTTTACTTTAGGATATCTAAGTTAAATGATAAAATTTAGATAATTAACCAACCGAATCTAAGTCACCTGTAGAGTGAAAATAAAAAACCCAAACTGATGCAACTATCTTTTTGTATCTGTATAGCAGTAGCAACTGCACTGGGTTGTTAATTATCTAAACAGCTACTGAGATATTTAAAATTATCTATCACTTAATTGCTTACACATACGCCTAGAAGTCTAATACTTTTAAGCAGTACAAATGGCAGTGTGGGAAGATGCTGAAGAAACACTCTAGACACATCAAAAAACAACACAGACCAGCAGTGTCTAATAGAAATACAGTGCAAACCACATGTGTAATTTTAATTCTAGTAACCATATTACAGTCCAAAGAAACAGATGAAAATCTAATGTCTTATTTAACCAATGACATCCAAAATGTTACTCTCCACAGGCAATCAATGTAAAAAAATTCAGATTTTTACATTCCTTGAAATCCAATGTTACTGTACAATGACAGCATATTTCAATTCAAACTAGTCACACTTCAAGTGCACAACAGCCACCCGTGGCTGGCAGCTACCAAGTTCCACAGAGTAGGTACAAACTGAGCAGGGGAATAAAAAAGCACTACTGTGCCAATTAAAGCAATAGAAAATAAACGTAAGGCTACTGAACAAAGATTTCCACTAATAAACGTAGGCAGTATCTAGCATAGATGCTTGTTGTTATTAAATTGGAGAAGTAGAAGCGCAAATAACTGGTATATAATGGTTTTAGCTGCAAAATCAACGGATAGCTTACATGTGCAACACAGGGAAACTGATGATCAGTTTATTTTCAGCCACACACTGTTTTACCTCAGCATAAATGGACATTAAAATATTAAACACTTTTGTGTTGTTTTTAACTAGGTACCCACACATGCAAGTGGAAAACATTCTAATATCAAAACAAAGGAATTTTTAAAATCCTCACGGGGCCGAAGGGATTTAACAAGTCACTCTCACCATGGTAGTTTCACCACTTAAGACAGTCTAGCTTACAAAATAGATCTCAAAGTGCTTCCTCTTCTGTTTTCTGAAAAGACAAAGCTAAGAATGCACATCAATTCGTTGTTTACTTAACAAGATCAAGACTTTTATTTCATTTTGCAATACCGTTCTGAAATGCAACTCCTCAAAAATCTGTCCAAAAGTAACCAGTCCAAAATTTCCATGTTTTAACTACCTTGTCGAAAGTATGTCTCTCACAACGTCAAGACACTTAGTGCCACTAAACTAACACTAAATTTTATGTTATATATACTCCAGCCTAATTTTATATTTTAGCATTTTGTTTGTTTAAAACAAACAAAACTCGATGGCCCTACACGATGTGTCTTCAGGTTGGGGGGAGGGGAAAAAGGGGGTAGGGTTGCAAGACTGCAGGTCAGCTTTCACATTTTTAATTTTCATTTATTCGGACTTTACTCGATTTTCAACCACACTCGCTAAAGGTCACGCTTAAGTCAGAACTTACTTGCAAAAAAAGAAAACCTATCTTCTGTGCCTCAAATGCTTTAGTTTTCAACTCAGCTGCTATAAATACTCATCTCGATGATAAACATCCAGAGCAGCTGCAAAACCACTCAAACTATTACCTTCTCTTATTTTAGTCCTAGGGCTAAAACGAAACAAAAAGAAGGCCAAATGTTTATCTAGGTTTTATGACTCAGGTATATGCCTATTAAAGTATATAAATCCCGTCCTTACCCACACCAGACATATCCATTACTGGTTAGTACCAAAAGAACACCGAAGTATGTGTTCAATGTAGTATCAAGAATGTTTGTAGCTCAAAATAAAAATTACTCAGCATTTTAGTATAGAGTAGCTTATATTTGTGGGCTATAATTTGAAACCTGTATTTTAAAAAAGTAGGTTAGTAACAATGGCTGAGAACTGCCAGCTCAAACCAGCCTGATGAAAATTTAAGTCTCTCAAAAAGATTTAACTACCACAGGGCCGTTGAGCATTCTCCCTCCCTCTCCGCCCTGTCTCTCAGCTGTTTAAAGAGCACCATATTCTTTCACTGAACAAGAAAATTAACTTGCCCAACAACGTTCAGATTGTCTTTGCAGACTGAAGCCTGTTTCAGGGAGCGTTCTCTGCCTCACCCGTGAGTTAAGCAAGACAGCTGCCATCTGGACGTTTCTAAGGGAAAAGCTTAAAGCAAAAGAACCCTGGCACTAAGATTTCGTATTGATAAAACATCATGGTAAAAATTTGAAGCTGTCTCCGATGGGGGAACTCTAAAAAATTTTAAACAGAATGACGAAGCTAGGCCGTTCATTGCACAATGTGGGCCAGGCGCTGGCACCATGAGAGCTAGAGGAGGTGGAAGGGAGGACACTACTCAGTTTTCAAGGAGTACGCCCTTTCCCCAAGATAGAGGGGTGGGAGCCACGTGCCTAAAAGATTAGGGACTGGCTCCCTTTCTCAAGACGCCGAAGAGGAGACGATGAAGGGAAGGCTGGGTGCTCAGACCCAGCTCTAGGTGACTGGAGTAATGATGTCAATTCTGCCACGCTACTGTGCCAGATGTGGCTGGGGAAAGGTGTCCTTAAGCACTTCCCCTAGATATCTAGATGGAGCAAGGTCTCAGTCTATACACAAAGAAGGCGCCACTGCCGCACTGCGCTCTGGTACTGGTAGTCAGATCCCCAAGCAGGTAAGGGCCAGGAAACTATAGCGTCCACAGTCAAGAGTAGGCCCCTCTTCTCGGTCTCTGGCTCTTCCAACCTCACACAAAGGACCGCGCCACCACCCCCTCGCCCCGCCCGCCGGGACATGTAGTTCCCGTTTCCCCAGCCAAGCCGCAGAGGGGGAAGCAGCCAGACTACAGCTCCCAGTAGCCTCCGCGCTCGAGCCCCGCACCCTCTGCCTCCATCTTGGCTGCGGTCGGAGCCTCCATTTTCGCTCCCTCCCCCCACTTTAGTCACCACCACCACTAATACCACGCGCAGCCGGCTGGCCTCAACTCCTCGTTTCAGCTCTGCGACCTGACGTGGGCCCAGGCGGTTGAAAGGGAGACGTATGATAAAGCCCAGGGTAGGGAATCAGGGTGCCTTCTTCCCTACCTAGAGCTCTATGAGTGTCCGCCTTGACTCAGAAGGTTTTCCCCTTAGCCTTGGTCTTATCATCAGCCCCTCCCCTGAGTTCTTGCTACCGCCAGTTGGACCCTGAGGTCGTACTCACCCCAACAGCTCAGCGCCCCCTCTCCAGCGCCGCCATAAGCAGCACGGCCCGGTACGTAGGAATAAATCTCGCTTCTCTCGCGAGAGTTGGGGGCGGGGGGGGGGGGAGACTCCGAGCGCGTGCACGAGAAGGGGCGGGGTGAAGTGTACTCTCAATACGCTTGCGCAGGAGGGCTGAGTGACGCCAATCAGTTTACTGCACTTAACCACAACCAACATGGTGGCTGCATTCCCTTACATTCCTACTTGGGTGTGCTGCGGGAAGCAATCTTGGTGATTACTGACTCCTCCTGGACGCTAGGGGTGGCGGGTGGCTTTAGGCGTTTCTAGTCTGCGCGTTTGAATACGTTTTAGCCCACAATAATGGGGTAAACCTTGAGGGCGAACAATTCTGAGGGCATATCCAGGAGTCCTAAATGATTTCTCTTTTCCCCGCAAAAATCCGGAAGGGTCTCACACCCGTTTCTTCTCATAGTGCAAGCATTCTTTCTTACGTCTGCTACATTAGACGAATTTCGTTAGTATAGAGTAAGCTTTTTAACAAAGTAGTTTGGAAGTTTAAATGGGACCTTTGCCTTCCATGAACAACATTGCAACAGATGCACAAGAGTGAGCAAGACTGTATAATCACTAAACAAAAAGAAACAAATTCAGTCAACTGACCTTTCTAGTTACCAAAGATATTCCTGTTGTATCAGGTAACCGAAGAGGGTGAATCATTAATTAAAAGTTTGAAACCAGAGCAAAGGGATGATTCATCCAATGGGGGAAGAGGGACGGAGGAAAATAGGTAATTATGACCACAGAAAGTTCAGTGGGTTACCCCTTGTCAGACAGTAGAGCATGCTCTTCTGGTGAGAGAAGTGCTTTTCCCAGATTCAATGCTTCTGTTTTCATAGATTCAGTGGCTCTCTCACTAGACAGTATTGGATACATAATGAGCAGCCAGTCTCCTGAGAACTCTTCTACCCACTTTTTGCTTACAACACATTTATCTGACATGTATGTGTAATCACGAGGAAGTATAAAGTTGTAAAGAAAAACAGACATAGTCTTGTCCTTAAGGAACTTTCAGTGTAGCATCATTAATGATCACAAAAACGAATCTAAACATACACTTTGAAATAAGTGCAATGAAGGAAAGATAACCTCCATTTCAAACCTCTTGAATTCTAACAGGAAGCAGTGTCCCATTTCTGTTCAAAAATTTCCTCTCCACCTTTGTTGCTGGTGTCCAGTCCCATGCATAACACCTCAAAGCCCCTTTGCTGTTTTTGATGACTTCCCACACTTTCCTCAGCACAAATATTTGCTTCATTTTCAATGCTTTCATAGCTCACACTATTGTAATTATTAGTTTTTACTAGGTAGTAATACAACAGCACAGAGCTTATGACATTCATCTTTGCATCCCTGGTTGCTGACGGTGCCTGGTCTCGACAATTCTCCAAAGCTTGTTGAATAAATAGAACTGATAACAGTATGAGAAGTTGTTAGAAATTGGAATGTTTTCCTGGGAAAGTATAGAATGTAAATATTTCTTTTCTTTCTTTCTTTCTTCTTTTTTTTTTTCGAGACGGAGTTTTGCTCTTGTTGCCCAGGCTGGAGTGCAATGGCGCAATCTCGGCTCAACCTCTGCCTCCCAGGTTCAAGCGATTCTTCTGCCTCAGCCTCCCAAGTAACTAGGATTACAGGCATGCGCCACCACACCTGACTAATTTTGTATTTTTAGTAGAGACGGGGTTTCTCCGTGTTGGTCAGGCTGGTCTCGAACTCGATACCTCAGGTGATCCACTTGCCTCAGCCTTCCAAAGTGCTGGGATTGCAGGCGTGAGCCACCACACCCAACCCAGAATGTAAAGATTTCAAACCAGGTGTTTTGTTCTCTTTGCCCAGTTCTTAAATCGAGATAGCCCCTTCCTGCAACACAGCTGGTCTGTATATTCTAATCTTATGTTATAGAGAAACTGTTCCAGGCTCTTGCACTAGACGTGAGATCATGTGAAACTGAAAAATAATTCTACTTTTAGCATACATTCTCACATATCACAGCAATAGGAAATGTAAAAAAAAAAAAAAAATAGTCTTACTAAATTCTGTCAATACAATTACTACTGATAAGAAAGGAGAAAGCCTTGATTTCTACCATTACATATAGCTTCTGAAGACCTTCTTTAATTATTTGATCATTTCATCATCATCATTCTGAATATATCCCAATTGCCTTTAAATTCCTTTAAATTTTTAAAAAATTCCCCCTTGTTCCAAAGTTAATATCAATTTACATTAACACAAAATGCAAATCTGTATAAATCCAGAAATATACATTTTAGCTTCTAATACATTAAAGAAAGTAACAGGTGGAGCAATTTGCTGTAAATCACAAGTTAAAATGATTTTCTACACATAAAACCCATAAATAGAGGTAGGTTTCATTTTTAGATCACTACGTAATGATTTTTTTTTCAGATGACTTTTGAAATCAAATCAAAAACTGAAAAAAATGGATGGTTATCTTTTCATGTTGTTTTTTAAAAATTAAATCAGAAACTTATTAAATCACTTTGGAAAACCATCTCCCATACAACAGGGTGACATGGATTTTGGGAAGATAGTCTGTTAAGGAACCATCAGAAAAAGAAAATTTGAGAAATTATTTTTAGTTATTCACCATACTTAGTTTTCTACTCTGAGAAACTTAGACAATGAAATTAATAATGGTTGTGTGCTTTTTTCCCTCTACAGTCATCAATAAGCACATTATCTCTGAAGTCTACTTTAGAAACAAAAGTAAGCATTTCTTACAGTTTGTAAGGTTTTCTTGAGCAGTAGTGGGTGAGATTTTTGTCATTTCTCTGTTGAATGAGAAAAATTAGGTCAATGTAGAGCTTTTTAAAAATTTAAATCAGGCTAAATTTATTCCAGATTTTAAGAGTTGTTTTTATTCTGACAGTATGTCCTTCCTAAAGCTAAAGAGGATCTTCTTTTATAAAATTGTGATAGGCTGGGCACGGTGGCTCACACCTGTAATCCCTGACTTTAGAAGCCAAGATGGGAGGACCACTTGAGCTCAGGAGCTCCTGACCAACTGGGACAATGTGGAGAAACCCTGTCTTTACAAAAAAAATTAAAAATTAGCCAGGTGTGGCGATGCATGTGTGGTTCCAGCTACTTAGGAGGCTAAGGTGAGAGAATTGCTTGAGCCTGGGAGGTCACAGCTGCAGTGAGCCGTAATTGTGCTATTGCACCTCAGCCTGGGCTACAGAATGAGACTGTCTTAAAAAATATTTAATTAGGTAAACAAGATAAAATTATGATAATAGTGGATGGTAAAGGGGTCCACATCCAAGGTTTCAGCACAGAAATAACACTTCTAAAGCAAAAAACATTCATAAAGAAGAATTATTTCCATAAGAATTAATGTAAATAATTAAGATTTAGTCCTATAGACCTACAACCCGAACCTTTTTATTCTTTTACTAGCCTCTAAACAGTTAAAGTGCATTACATAAATAAGAATAATGTAATAGTAACACTAAAAAAGTAAAATATTAGAATTTAAATAAGAATGCAAAAGCTTTGTATAATGCTTCCCTTTAAAATGTTAACATTGCACTTACTGGGAGAATTATGTGGACATGCTAAACTGCTGCACCAAAAGTAACCATCTCGCATTGTAGCTCTGGGAGTCAGTTAATGGAGGGAAAGGTAGATAGAACAAAAGGATATTTATAATTTAACTTAAACTCAATCCTCATGAAATCCAGTTGTATTTAACATAAATCCAAACCCTTTTACTGTGCTCTTCAAGACCCTGAATGATCTAGTCCCCACCAAATTCTCTAACCTCGTTTGTTCCTACTTCAAGGCCCATGAATTTACTGTTGCCTCTTCCTGGAATGTTGTAGCCCAAATCTTTTGTTACTTTCTCATCATTCAGATTTCAGGTCAAATGTTACCACCTCACAAAGGCCTTCTCTAAAGTAAAAGTACCAACTAAGCCGGGCGCGGTCGCTCAAGCCTGTAATCCCAGCACTTTGGGAGGCCGAGGCGGGTGGATCACGAGGTCAAGAGATCGAGACCATCCTGGTCAACATGGTGAAACCCCGTCTCTACTAAAAATACAAAAGTTAGCTGGGCATGGTGGCACGTGCCTGTAGTCCCAGCTACTCAGGAGGCTGAGGCAGGAGAATTGCTTGAACCCAGGAGGCG
>PVKV010009470.1:0-64965 GCA_004027835.1 Alouatta palliata
AGATCGAGACCATCCTGGTCAACATGGTGAAACCCCGTCTCTACTAAAAATACAAAAATTAGCTGGGCATGGTGGCACGTGCCTGTAGTCCCAGCTACTCGGGAGGCTGAGGCAGGAGAATTGCTTGAACCCAGGAGGCGGAGGTTGCGGTGAGCCGAGATGGCGCCATTGCACTCCAGCCTGGGTAACAAGAGCGAAATTCCGTCTCAAAAAAAAAAAGTAGTAAGCTTGAGCTTCTTTTCATAATTTGGAGGACCACTGGCATTTCTTCTTAAATTATCGTTTTCTTTTTAGAGAAAAGGTCTCGCCCTGTCCCCCAGGATGGAGTGCATGGCAAGATCACGGCTCACTGCAGCCTCAAACTCCTGGGCACAAGCCCTGCTTCCACTGCAGTCTCCTGAGTACCTAGGACTACAAGTGCATGCCACCACACCCCAGCTAATTGAAAAAAAAGTTGTGTAAAGTTGAAGGCAGGATCTTGCTATGTTGCCCAGGATGGTCTAGAACTCTTGGCTTCAAGCAATCCTCCCGCTTTGGCCTCTTAAATTTCTTTACTGTTCTTTTTTTCCTTTTCTTCTTCTTTTTTTTTTTTTTCTTTTGGAGACCGAGTTTCGATTGTTGCTCAGGTTGGAGTGCAATGGCGCAATCTCGGCTCACCCTAACCTTCGCCTCCCGGGTTCAAGCAATTCTCTTGCCTCAGCCTCACGAGTAGCTGGGATTACAGGCATGCACAGCCATGCCCAGATAATTTTGTATTTTTAATAGAGATGGGGTTTCTCCATGTTGATCAGGCTGGCCTCCAACTCCCAACCTCTGGTGATCTGCCGGCCTCGGCCTCCCAAAGTGCTGGAATTACAGGTGTGAGCCACCACCCAGCCTTAGTGTTGACTTCTTTCTACACATTTTTCTATTGGATTGTTAGCTGTTTTTTCATGTGTCAGAGTTCTTTCAGTTTAATCCCTCTTTGTTGTGCTTTTGTAGGTGTCGCATCCCAGTGTATTGTTCAACTTTGACTATGTTTTATGAGGTTCTTTCCTAGGGGCAACACTTAACACACAGAAGACTGCACTGACTTTACATAGTCAAATTTATCCATACTTTGCTTTTGGCTTCTGAGCTGCAATATAATGGTTAGAAAACCCATTTCCATTCCAGGATCATACACATATTCACTCACATTTTAACAATTTTTATGATTTTTTAATACTTACACTTTAGATCCACCCAGAATATATTTTGATGTATGAAAAGAAGCAGGAAAGGCAATGATCATGCTAGGGCACAGTAGCTATGCTTTGAAATAAAGCTTTGGGGCTGGGCGCAGTGGCTCATGCTAGTAATCTCAGCATTTTGGGAGGCTGAGGCAAGTGGATTCTTTGAGGCCAGGAGTTCGAGATCAGCCTGGCCAACATGGTGAAACCCTGTCTCTATGAAAAAAAAAACTAAAAAATTAGCCAGGTGGGGTGGCACATGCTTATAGTCCTGACTATCTGGGAGGCTGAGGCAGGAGCACTGCTTGAGCCTGAGAGGTCAAGGCTGCAGTGAGCAGTGATTACACCACTGCACTCCAGTCTGGGCAATTGAGACCCTGTCTCTAAAAAAAAAAAAAAAAGAAAGAAAGAAAGAGAAAGAGGGAGAGAGGGAAGGAGGGAAGGAGGTAGGGAGGGAGGGAAGGAAGGAAGGAAGGAAGGAAGGAGAGAGTGAGAGAAAAAAATAAAGCTTTTGACCTTTAGCTTGGCACTTCCAGAAAATGCCAAATACCAATAGCAGAGAGAGCGACACAGACCTAAGGAAACAGAGCTGCTTGACCTTGACATTTCACTAAGTTCCAAAAATATATTTGTTTTTGGATAATGTAAAACACCAGTCATTGATCTTGAACAACCACACACTGCCAGTTATTTTGTAGGGGAAAATAATCATCTAATTCCTTTTAAAAAGAAAGCAAACAAGCCAATCTTAATTGATATGTACATAGAATTTTATTAGCTCTAATGGGAAACAGCAAATCTTGGCCACACTCTGAGTGACAGACTCCACATACCTTGGGTGCTATTTACGTAAGATACTCTTGTAGGCTCTAGTCAGCTTCCTGTTCCCCAACAATCCAATGGAACATTTACTGCAGTCTGTGCAACTCTGCAAAAATAAAGGGCATCTAACACCAAGCTGATTCAATGATACATGCAGATAAAAAAATGTTCATTAAGGGACTTAACACACTTGTTAGTTCTTTGTGGGAAAAGCCCAAAAAGCATAAAATAGAAGATGTTGTTAGTACAGAAAGACGGAAGTACACTGCGAGGCCAGACAGCCGGAAAGAAATCAAGAGCATACAATGAAAAGCAAACGGAATTAATTACGGGAGTATCAGGAAAAACCAACTGCACAATCAAATGAGTGGCAGACAAGGAACCCAGGGCTTGCTAAGGCTAAAGCAGGCAGGATCCTAATGCCAAAGGAAAAGATTAAGCATTGTATGGTTTTTCATAATCAAAGACTTATCTAGAAGGTATTGATTGAACCCAGAAGAGCCTGCATTAGTTAGCACCCCATTCTCCACACCCGTTTAGTGGAACATTTTCTGCCTTGTACTTTCCATCTGAAATGAATGCAGACAAGGATAATATCTGGGATTTATGCAGAACATCAATTCAACGTTCTACATTCAGGGCACATTCAACCTGACTACCAACCTCTTTAAAAATATTCTCCTCCCTGTGTGACTTTAATCAGCTACTTGTCTTCTCTGGGTCTCAGTTTCCTCAGGGTGTAGAAATTGGAACCCCTAACCCTAAATATAAAAAACGAGCTCTTTCAGATCAGATATTCTGTAATCCTACTGCCTGGCTTCTTTGTCCTGGAAGCAACATGGTTTGAGAAACCTTAGTTGGTAGCAGAGTTCAGCAGGGATGAAAGAATGGCACGAAAGGCAGGAAGTGGCCAGGTGCAGTGGCTCATACCTATAATCCCAGTGCTTTGGGAGGTTGAGGTGGGTGGATTACCTCAGGTCAAGAGTTCAAGACCAGCCTAACCAATATAGTGAAATGCCCTCTCTACTAAAAATAAAAAAATTAGCCAAGCATGGTGCCATGTGCCTGTAGTCCCAGCTACTCGGGAGGCTTAGACAGGAGAATTTCTTGACCCCGGAGGCAGAGGTTGCAGTGATCCAAGACCTCGCCACTACTCCAGCCTGGGTGGCAGAGCAAGATTCCATTTCAAAAAAAAAAAAAAAAAGGAAAAGCAGAAAGTGAGGAGGCCAGCTGGGGAGATACTGCAATAGTCCTGGTAGAAATGGCGAAGATGCAACCAGATCAGTGATGCTGAGGATAAGCTGAGAGGGCTGTGAGAGACAAGAAGAATCTAAAAGCACCACACAGATTTGAGAGAAACAGAAAGCCAAATCTGAAAGGCAGGAGCCTTGTGACCCAAGGTTTACAATGACTTTTTTTTTCTTTTTTTTTCGACGCAGTCTTGCTTTGTCACCCAGGCTGGAATGCAATGGCACGAACTCGGCTCACTGCAACCTCTACCTCCCAGGTTCAAGCGATTCTCCCGCTTCAGCCTCCCAAGTAGCTGGGATTACAGGTGCATGCCACCATGCCCACTTAATTTTTGTGTTTTTCTTAGTAGACAAAGAATTTCGCCGGGTTGGCCAGGCTGATCTTGAACTCCTGACCTCAAGTGATCTGCCCGCCTTGGCCTCCCAAAGTTCTTGGATTAAAGATGTGGGCCACCTTGCTTGGCCAACAATCACATTTCGAGCTAGACAATTCTCTGTTGTGAAGAGCTATCTTGTTCATTTTAAGATGTTCAGTATCATCTATGGCCTACACCTACAAGATGCCAGCAGAAACCTACCCCAAGCGGTGACCAAAAATGTCTCCAGACAATGTTCAATGTACCCTAGGAAGGCAAAATCACCCCTGGTTGAGAACCATTAATTAGGGAGAATGCACCTTTCATTTTGCTGTTTGCTATTAATAAACACACAAAATGGCCACAAAACACTGTGACCAGCTTTAGTTAGCTCAAACTTAGTAAAATTACATGTTAGCTTGCAGATTTTGTTTGGTAGAGATAGAAATTAATTTATGCCCAGTAGAAGAGAAATGCCCACAGATTATGATCGGCAACCCCAGCTCCTGTCAGCCCAGAGAGAAAAAGTCAATCATGCTATAGTATAATTTTCACAAAAGTTTAAAACTTGACTCTACAAATAAACGTTGAAGACATCAAAAGCTTACTCAACTCACTAAAGAGAGAAGCAGATGGCAAAGCTGATTCTAAGGGCACCTTTAAAAACTAAATATTTGCAGACGTTTATAAAACAATGTTGGAATAAAGTCCCTAGCTGATGCAGAACTGGTTATTGCCTTATGGCGATACAAAATCATAACATTTGAGCACTTCCCTTCTACTGGTTATAAATTATCTATACTCCACCCAACAAGATCTGCAAGTTAACGTATACTTATGAGTTTGAGCTAGCTAAAACTAGATACAGTGCTTTCTGGCCATTTAACATGTTTTTCTTGTTTTGTTTTTCTTTTTGAGAAGGAGTCTCACTCTGTCACCCACACTGGAGCACAATAGTATGATCTCACTTCACTGCAACCTCTGCCTCCCGGGTTCAAGCAATTCTCCTGCCTCAGCCTCCCAAGTAGCTGGGACTACAGGTGCCTGCCACCACGCCCGGCTAATTTTCATATTTTTAGTAGAGATGGAATTTCACCATGTTGGCCAGGCTGGTCTCGAACTTTTGACCTTGTGATTGGCCTGCCTCAGCCTTCCAAAGTTCGGGGATTACAGGCTTGAGCCATCACACCCGGTCTTAACATGTTTATTATTAGCAAATAACAAAGTCAAAAGTGCATTTTCCCTAATCAGTGGTTCTCAACCAGGGGTGATTTTGCCTCCCTAGGGTACATTTAACATTGTCTGGAGATATTTTTGGTCACAGAGGTGGTGTCTCCCGTTATCTTGTGAGCAGAGGCCATAGATGATGCAGAACATTGTACAATGAACAGGATAGCTCTTTACGGCTAAAAATTATCCAGCTCAAAATGTCACTGCTGTGAAGACTGAGAAGCTCTGCCCTAGATAATTAAAACATCCTTAGGTGGATTAGTTAAAGAACGTCCTTACATTGGCCAGGCATGGTGGCTAACACCTGTAATCCCAATACTTTGGGAGGCTGAGGTGGGCAGATCATGAGGTCAGAAGTTCAAGATCAGACTGACAAACACGGTGAAACCTCCTCTCTACTAAAAATACAAAAATTAGCCAAGCGTAGTGGTGGCCCATGCCTGTAATCCCAGCTACTCAGGAGGGTGAGGCAGGAGAATTGCTTCAACCCAGGAGGCAGAGGTTGCAGTGAGCCACAATCACGCCACTGTACTTCAGCCTGGGGGACAGAGTAAGACTCTGTCTAAAAAAAAAAAAAAAAAAAAAAAAAAAGGAAAGAATGCCCTTATATGATACTGCAAGGATATACTGCCCAACTTTTTTCTTATTTCCAGCTTTTAAACAATTTTTCTTAATGGTAGTGTTTAACCATCTGTTTTTTGTTGTTTTTTTTGTTTTGTTTTTTTTTTTGAGACAGAGTTTTGCTCTTGTTACCCAGGCTGGAGTGCAATGGCGCGAACTCGGCTCACCGCAACCTCCGCCTCCTGGGTTCAAGCAATTCTCCTGCCTCATCCTCCCGGGTAGCTGGGACTACAGGCACATGCCACCATGCCCAGCTAATTTTTGTATTTTTAGTAGAGACGGCGTTTCACCATGTTGACCAGGATGGTCTCGATCTCTTGACCTCGTGATCCACCCGCCTCGGCCTCCCAAAGTGCTGGGATTACAGGCGTGAACCACCACGCCCAGCCTTAACCATCTGTTTTTAAAGGACAGTAGACTTCTACCTTTCACAAGTATTTCACCCGAGTTTTTTTGGTTTTGTTTTTGTTTTGAGACAGGATCTCACTCTGTTGCCCAGGCTGGAGTGCAGTGGTGGGATCTCAGCTCACTGCAATCTTCACCTCCTGGGCTCAAAAGATTCTCCCACCTCGGCCTCCAACGTAGATGGGACTACAGGCACGTGCCACCATGCCCAGCTTATTTTTTTTGCCCAGCTAATTTTTGTATTTTTTAGTAGAGATGAGGTTTCACCATGTTGGCCAGGCTGGTCTCAAACGCCTGACATCAAGTGACCTGCCTGCCTCAGCCTCCCAAAGTGCCAAGATTACAGGTGTGAGCCACTGCCCACTCAGCTCTCACCTGAGTATTTTTTAAAAGGTTTTCTGTCTAACCTGAAGGACACCAAAAAAAATCAATCATGATTTCTGCACATTGATTTTGTATCCTGAGACTTTGCTGAAGTTGCTTATCAGCTTAAAGAGATTTTGGGCTGAGACGATGGGGTCTTCTAAATATATAGTCATGTCATCTGCAAACAAAGGCAATTTGACTTCCTCTCTTCCTGTCTGAATATGCTTTATTTCTTTTTCTTGCCTGATTGCTCTGGTTAGAACTTCCAATACTATATTGAATAGGAGCGGTGAGAGAGGGCATCCTTGTCTAGCACAGTTTCAAAGGGAATGCTTCCAGTTTTTGCCCATTCAGTACGATATTGGCTGTGGGTTTGTCATAAATAGCTTTTATTATTTTGAGATACGTTCCATCCATACCCAGTTTATTGAGGGTTTTTAGCATAAAGGGCTGTTGAATTTTGTCAAAGGCCTTCTCTGCACCTATTGAAATAATCATGCGGTTTCTGTCTTTGGTTCTGTTGATGTGACGGATTACGTTTACAGATTTGCATATGTTGAACCAGTCTTGCATCCCTGGGAGGAAGCCTACTTGAACATGATGGATAAGCTTTTTGATGTGCTGTCGCGTTTGGTTTGTCAGTGTTTTATTGGAGATTTTTGCATCAATGTTCATCATGGATATCGGCCTGAAATTTTCTTTTTTAGTTGTGTTTCTGACAAGTTTTCATGTCAGGATGATGCTGGTCTCATAAAATGAGTCAGGGAGGATTCCCTCTTTTTGTATTGTTTGGAATAGTTTCAGAAGTAATGGTACTAGCTCCTCTTTGTATGTCTAGTAGAATTCAGCTGTGAACCTGTCTGGACCTAGACTTTTCTGGGTTGGGAGGCTCTTAATTGCTGCCTCAACTTCAGACCTTGCTATTGGTCCATTCATGGTTTCAACTTCTTCTTAGTTTAGTCTTGGGAGGGTGCAAATGTCCAGGAATTTATCCATTTCTTCCAGATTTAATGATTTACATGCATAGAGTTGTTTGTGGTAATCTCTGATGGTAGTTTGTATTTCTGTGGAAAAGTATTCCTATACACCAATAACAGACAAATGGAGAGCCAAATCATGAATGAACTCCCATTCACAACTGCTACAACAAAATACTTAGGAATACAACTAACAAAGGATGTAAAGCACCTCTTCAGGGAGAATACAAACCACGCTCAAGAAATAAGAGAGGACACAAACAAATAGAAAAACATCCCATGCTCATGGTTAGGAAGAATTGACATGGTGAAAATGGCCATACTACCTAAAGTAATTTACAGATTCAATGCTATCTCCATCAAGCTACCAATGACCTTCTTCACAGAACTGGAAAAAAACACTTTAAACTTCATATGGAACCAAAAGAGAGCCCACATAGACAAGACAATCCTAAGCAAAAAGAACAAAGCTGGAGGCATCACGCTACCTGACTTCAAACTATTCTACAAGGCTACAGTAATTAAAATAGTATGGTACTGGTAACAAAACAGAGATATAGACCAATGGAACAGAACAGAGGCCTCAGAAATAATGCCACACATCTACAACCATCTGATCTTTGACAAACCTGACAAAATCAGGCAATGGGGAAGGGATTCCCTGTTCAATAAATGATGTTGGGAAAACTGGCCAGCCATGTGCAGAAAGCTGAAACTGGATCCCTTCCTTATACCCTACACTAAAATTAACTCCAAATGGACTAAAGATTTAAACATAAGACGTAACACCATAAAAACCCTAGAAGAAAACCTAGGCAAAACCATTCAGGACACAGACATAGGCAAGGACTTCATGACTAAAACACCAAAAGCAATGGCAACAAAAGCCAAAAATAGACAAATGGGATCTAATTAAACTTCAGAGTTTCTGCACAGCAAAAGAAACAATCAATAGAGTGAACCAGCAACCAACAGAATGGGAAAAAATTTTTGCATTCTACCCATCAGACAAAGGGCTAATATCCAGAATCCACAAAGAACTAAAACAGATTTACAAGAAAAAAAATAAACCCATTCAAAAGTGGGCAAAGGATATGAACAGACACTTTTCAAAAGAAGACATATATGAGACCAACAATTGTATGAAAAAATGCTCATCATCACTGGTCATTAGAGAAATGCAGATCAAAACCACATTGAGATACCATCTTACGCCAGTTAGAATGGCAATCATTAAAAAATCTAGAGACAACAGATGCTGGAGAGGATGTGGAGAAATAGGAACACTTTTACATTGTTGATGGGAGTGTAAATTAGTTCAACCATTGTGGAAGACAGTGTGGCGATTCCTCAAGGACTTACAAATACCACTTGACCCAGCAATCCCACTATTGGCTATATATCCAAAGTACTATAAATCGTTGTATTACAAAGACACATGCACACATATGTTCACTGTGGCATTGTTTACAATAGCAAATAATCAACCCAAATGCCCATCAATGATAGACTGGACAAAGAAAATGTGGCACATATACACCATGGAATACTGTGCAGCCATAAAAAACAATGAGTTCATGTCCCTTGTAAGGACATGGATGAACCTGGAAACCATCATTCTCAGCAAACTGACACAAGAACAGAAAACCAGACTGCATGTTCTCACTCATAGGTGGGTGTTGAACAATGAGAACACATGGACACAGGGAGGGGAACATCACACACAGGGGTCTGTCAGGGGGTGGGGGGTTGGGGGTAGGGGATGGACAGCAGGGGGCGGGGAAGTTAGGGAGGGATAACACTGGGAGAAATGGCTGACGTAGGTGATGGGGGGATGGAAACAGCAAACCACCATGGCATGTGTGTACCTATGCAACAATCCTGCAAGATATGCACACATACCCCAGAACTTAAAGTAAAATTTTTAAAAAATCAATTAAGCAAGACAACCACCCCCACTTCCTGGGAAATTTATCTTATTGCAATCTTACTGCAATAGTTATTCCAAGACTGTGATTTCTGCAGGAATCATGACAGTGTCCATAGAGTTCTTAAAAACAATAGTCAATTAAAGAAAAAAAAATTATAGGCCTGGCGTGGTGGCTCACGCCTGTAATCCAAGCACTTTGGAGGCCAAGGCAGGCGGATCACCCGAGGTCGGGAGTTCAAGACCAGCCTGACCAACATGGTGAAACCCCGTCTTTAAAAAAGAAAAAGAAAAAAAATTATAAAAATTGTTCATATGTAATTGGTGAAAGCTGGCAGAAATGGCAGAGGTACAGGTTACAGGGAGGACTTGAGGGAAAAGTCAGGTGCCAGTGACAGTCCCAGCGCATGCAATCTGAACCCATCATCTTCCCTCCTCAACTGCTGTATATAAATCCCAGAAATGAACCAGGAAGTAATAAATATGTATTGACATATGAGAAATTAGAAACTCTCTTGCATAGTAGTAATAAAGACATTAATGGCTGGGCATTTAACCTTGTTCATCTCATTTCAGGGAAAGCCCATAAAAACTTTTCAAAGCCCGTATGAATAATTATTTATACCTCTGCAAAATAAACAAAGACATCTCAACCACAAGCATGCTGACCATCATTATGCTGAGTCATCATTTCCCTCCTATCTATACCAGGAAGGCAAGGAAGACCCACAAAAGGAAATTAAGATAAAGGAAAACTTAGGTAAAGCCTGAAGTAATAGTTTAAATGCATTTGATTTACTATTTTTTTTTCTTTTTTTCAGACAGTGTCTTGCTCTGTCGCCCAAGCTGGAGTGCAGTGGAACCATCTCAGCTCACTACAACATCCACTTCCCAGGTTCAAGCTATTCTCTTGTCTCAGCCTCCCAAGTAGCTCAGATTACAGGCGCACACCACACATCTGGCTATTTTTTGTATTTTCAGTAGAGATGAGGTTTTACCATGTTGGCCAGGCTGGTCTTGAACTCCTGATCTCAGGTGATCTGCCCACCTCAGCCACCTAAAGTGCTAAGATTACAAGACATGAGCCACTTAGTCCAGCCCGATTTACTTTTTATAATTTTTAAATGTTGTGGTTGTTCATAGAGATGGGATCTTGCTTCATTGCCCAGATGGTTCTCGAACTCCTGTCCTCAAGTAATCCTCCTGCTTCAGCCTCCCAAAGTGCCGGGATAAAGGCGTGAACCACAGCTATGGCCCTAGTTTCAATGCATTTGAAATGTGTCATCTTGAACTAGTAGTAATGTAAAAATAAGACTAAGACCAGTAGACCAGGTGGATCTTCAGATTGGTGGGATCCTATCCTGTGTTAGCTGTCACTATGCTTCTCCTAAGACCTTGCATCTCAAGGAGGAGATGACAACCAGAAATACCTCATTTCATAACTTTGGAACTTCTTTTCATGTCTTCCTAATCACTAAACTTCTTCTTATCTACAATGCCTAGTTTGTTTTTTTGTTGTTTTTTGTTTGTTTGTTTTTCTGAGACAGAGTCTTGCTCTGTCACCCAGGCTGGAATGCAGCGGGATGATCTTGGCTCACTGCAACCTCTGCCTCAATTACAGGCACCTGCCACCACTCTTGGCTACTTTTTGTGTTTCTAGTAGAGACAGGATTTCACCATGTTGGCCAGGCTGGTCTTGAATTCCTGACCTCAAGCAATCCACCCACCTGGTCCTCCCAGAGGGCTGGGATTACAGGTGTGAGCCACTGTGCCTGGCTCTAACATGCCCTTGATTGTAAGACGCATCATTATTTCATGAACCACTAGGGAAGAACCAATGCTGCTGGCTAAAGCTGGACATGCTTTTAGTGTGTTTATTGTATGCTTGTCTGCATACCAAGACACAAATGACCCATAACCTGGGTTCATCATTTTGCTCTCTCTCCTTTAGCACTGACAATATAATTTTGAAGCTATGTGGAAGAACCTTGGGCTTTAGTCAGCATTTCCTGTTTGGCTACATTTGTAGTTTTGTTTTTCACTCAAGGGAATCAAATGTCTCTGGAAAGTGAGCAGCTTCTGTTCAAAGTCAGTAGAAAGTTGCCAACAAATAAATGATCAGCTTCTTAATGATAGTCCAGCATAACACGTGAATCAGTCACATACATTATCATTGCCTTGAAATTTATCCTGAGAAATTCAGACATTTTTCCTAACCTCAGTCGCAGCACTTGGCCTGGAAAATAGAGTACTAGCCTTTATTGACTTACAGTTAACCTTTCCTTAACTCTCATAAAACACTTTGTCATACAATTTGGTCATTCTTCCAACAATGAACATTTGCTTTTCTTTTCTTTTTTTTTTTTTTTTTTTTTTTTTTGTTGTTGCTCAGGCTGGAGAGCAACGATGTGATCTCCCACTCACAGCAACCTCCACCTCCTAGGTTCAAGCGATTCCCCTGCTCCAGCCTCCCAAGTAGCTGGGATTACAGGTGCACACCACCACTCCCAGCTGACTTTTTGTATTTTTAGTAGACACCGGTTTCACCATGTTGGCCAGGCTGGTCTCAAACTCCCGACCTCAGGTAATCTGCCTGCCTCGCCCTCCCAAAGTGCTCGGATTACAGGCGTGAGCCACCTCACCCGGCCTGCTTTTCTAATATGTAACATAAAATCTACACCCTGTCTTTCCACTTCTGTGCCCTTTATGCCCTTTTTGTTTTAATGCTGTATCATAACATGATTTTCTTTTTATTGTGATAATGATTTCATATGAATATATACTATACAACTTTAAATTTTTTTTTTTTTTATGAGACAGGGTCTGTCTATGTTGCCCAGGCTGCAGTGCAGTGGCTATTCACAAGTGCAATCCTACCACTGATCAGCATGGGAGTTTAGACCTGCTCCGTTTCTGACCTGGGCCGGTTCATCCCTCCTTAGGCAACCTAGTGGTCCCCCGCCCCTGGAATGTCACCATATTGATGCCAAACTTAGTGTAGACACCCGATCAGCACAGCGCACTACAGCCCAGAACTACTGGGCTCAAGCGATCCTCCCACCTTAGCCTCCCAAGTAGCTGGGACTACAGGCACACGCCACCACGCCCGGCACAAGTTTAAAATTTTTAAGTTGTTTACTGTATATCAATTATATTGCACAGTTTACTGTTTATCAATTATACACCACTAAAACTATTTTAAAGAGCACTGTTAAACATCAACAGATACATGGATAAAGAAAACGTGGTAGTATACATGCAATGACATATTATTCAGCCTTAAAAAGGAAAATTCTGAACCATGCTGCATTATGGACGAAACTAGATGTCATACTAAGTGAAATAAAGCGATTACAGTAGAAAAACATTGTATGATTCCACTTATATAAGTACTAGAGTTGTCAAATTCATAGAGAAAGAAAGTAGAATAGTGATCACCAGGGGCTGGAAGGAGGAGAGAATGGGAGGTTACTGTAAAATGGATACAGAGTTTCAGTATAGGATGATGACAAAGTTTTGGAGATGGATGATGGTAACTGATGGGGCTCAGATATATGACATTTTGACATGTAGAACTAAAGCAGCAGCCTCAAGGTCTCTCTGAACCCATCTCTCAATTCTCTGTCTCTCCCAAAGCTACATATAAAGTATTGAAGTCATATACATATACACACACACACACACACACAAATACATATATATGTATTTATATATACATATATATACACACACATGTAAATATATATGTGGCTGGAATACCCTATACTTTTTTTTTTTTTTAAAGGCCTCTGTATTTCTCTTGGAGGTCACTTTTCCCACATGGAACCTCCCAGTAGACTGAACCCCTTTTCTTGAGCCCCTGCTAACTATGTATTCTACTTCTTCTGTCTACTATCTAAAAATAAAATTTTAAAATAAAAAAATAACAAGATGTATGTGCTGTATGGATAAGCAAAAGAATTCTGTTCACCTTCTGACTAAACTACACACAGAGAGAATGTATTATCAAGATTGCTTCCTGTGCTTCCTATTTTCTCTTTCTGAGATAGGGTCTTGCTCAGTCTCCCAGGCTGGAGTGCAGTGGCAGGATCACAGTTTACTGCAGCCTCCAACTCCTGGGTTGAAATAGTCCTCCCATCTTGGCCTCCCAAGTATCTACAACTAAGGTTGTGTACCACCACACGTGGCTTTTTTTTTTTTTTTTTTTTCCTGGAGATGGGGTTTCACCATGTTGGCCAGGATGGTCTCAATCTCTTGAACTTGTGACCCGCCCACCTCGGCCTCCCAAAGTGCTGGGATTACAGGCGTGAGGCACTGTGCCCAGGTGTTTTTTTTTTGTTGTTGTTGTTTTTAATGCATTTTTTTTTTTTTGCTAGAGACAGAGTCTCACTATGTTGTCCAGCCTGGTCTCGAACTCCTCAGCTGAAGTGATCCCCTCGCCTCAGCCTCCCAAAGTGCTGTGGTTACAGGCATGAGTCACTGCACCCAGCCTATGTTTTCTTTATTGGGTCTTTGATTACTTAGGAAAGCTAGGTATTAAAAGAGTTAAGGTTTTTCTACAACTGTGTAGCTTCCTGTATTTGCTATTAAAGTCTTTTAATTATCACTTTAGTTAAATGAATACTATTTCATAGTGATCTGTGATCCTATTTCTGATCCAGTGTTTTAACCCTTTATTTTTGACAAACTTCCCAGAATCAAAATTGTCTTTTGGACTTTAAGCTAACTTTTTAAACATTTCAGAAGGACCCCTAAAAGTACAAAAGAGGGACATTAAACCAGTAGACATATTTGATATGTTAAAATTATACAGGAAACACTGTCAAATAAAAGATGGTTTTTATCTTTGAGTTATATTTGTATGGAATTGCTATTAACATATGTATTCCAAAACTGACGTGCCTAGAAATCTGATCTGTCTTGGTATACGTTATCAGTCATACTTCTGGTTATTATCATTTTGAGATGGAGTTTTGCTCTTGTTGCCCAGGCTAGAGTGTAATGGGGTGATCTTGGCTCACC
This sequence comes from Alouatta palliata, assembly GCA_004027835.1. Taxonomy (NCBI): domain Eukaryota; kingdom Metazoa; phylum Chordata; class Mammalia; order Primates; family Atelidae; genus Alouatta; species Alouatta palliata. The sequence goes on from PVKV010009470.1 coordinate 14,188, forward strand.
GCAACCTCTGCCTCCCGGGTTCAAGCAATTCTCTAGCCTCAACCTCCCAAGTAGCTGGGATTACATGTGCCACCACACCTGGCTAATTTTATATTTTTAGTAGAGAAAGGGTTTCTCTCAAACTCCCAACCTCCGGCAATCCACCCACCTCAGCCTCCCAAAGTGCTGGGATTACAGGCGTGAGCCACTGCGCCCGCCCTGATTATGTTGTTATAAGCCACAAAAATAACCAAATATCCGTGTCAATTATGTTATCAGAAGAAACTCTCATCAGATCTTTAGTCGTGCTCATTTTAAATCAGCGTATCACAGTTATTTACTTCATTCTGATGCTTTTGTTCCTGAAAGCCCTTAACAAATCCTAATGTGTTGTGTCTTCAGAAGACATGTGAAAAGAACAGAAAGAATTCTGACAAATAACAGGTTTCTAGTAATTCTGAGTTCATACCATGGGCTTGAATCTCCAGAATTCTAATAAAACCTCGACTCCGAAATGCTAACATAACATTAAGCAAGATAAGAATTAATTACATGGGCCTGAACTAAGGAAAGATTATGATTTTTTGACTTTTTATGTGAAACATTGCTCATTGTTTTTGTGTGTGTTTTTTTTTAAACCATAGCTTACAGCAATTTGAAGTATATGTTTGTAAACAGAATGGATATTTACTTTTCTCCCTACTTGATGCCCCTAAAATTTGGAAATTATTCATGAGTATTCTTTTTTTATGGTATTATAGTTATTTGCATACATTCCATGAGAATCTGTTCCTGTAAGAGGAATTGACAACACTAGTTATATTACCAAGACTTTCCCTGAAATGTCTTATCTCTAAATATAACCAGACAATTTTTTGAGACAGGGTCTCTCTCTGCCACCCAATCTGGAGTACAGTAGTGCAATCACTGCTCACTGAAGCCTCAATCACCTGGGCTCAAGTGATTCTTCCACCTCAGCCTCCCAAGTGGCTAGGATTACAGGCATGTGTCACCATGCCCAGTTAATTTTTTAAATATTTTGTAAAGATGGAGTCTCACTATGTTTCCCAGGTTGGTCACAAACTCCTGGCCTCAAGTGACTCTGCCACGTTGGCCTCCCAAAGTGCTGGGATTACAGGCAAGAACCACCAGGCCCGGCTCATGACTAGACAATTGTAAGGAAAAGAGGTTGATTTTATAGAGCCAAAAGAAGCCCTTAGAAAAACTGGCCTTTTATCTCGTCCACATATCTACTTTACAGTGTTCCTAGTCTTCTGGTAAGTAAATAATACCTCTTTCTCACAAGCCCATGAAACTCAAGATATTTGGGGGACCTTGGGAAGACAGAAAATCACCCAATCCATACAGGCATTACAGGCACTAACTAATGGCGAGGTCTTGGCTTAGTTACTAAGCCTCAAGAGACTTTTTTTTTTTTGAGATGTTGTCTCACTCACTCAGGCTGGACTACAGTGGCTCTATCTCTGCTCACTGCAACCTCCACCTCCTGGGTTCATGCAATTCTCCCACCTCAGCCTCCTGAGTACCTGGGATTACAGGTGCGCCACTACGCCCGGTTAATTATTGTATTTTTAGTAGAGATTGGGTTTCACTATGTTGGCCAAGCTGGTCTCGAACTCCTGACCTCAAATGATCCACCTGCCTCAGCCTCCCAAATTCTGGGATTACAGGCATGAGCTACCATGCCTGGCCTTCAAGAGGCTTCTTAAAAGTCTATTCTGAGGTTCTTTAAGAAAAAGTTCCAAGACAAAAGTGGGACCAAAAAGCATATGAAAAAAAAGCTCATATCACTGATCATTAGAGAAATCCAAGTCAAAGCCATAGTAAGATACCATCTCACACTAGTCAGAATGGCTATTATTAAAAGTCAAAAAATAACAGATGCTCTTGAGGTTAAAGAGAAAAGAGAACACATACATTGTTGGTAAGAATGTAAATTAGTTCAACCATTGTGGAAAGCAGTATAGCCATTCCTCAAAGAGCTAAAAACGAAACTAGCATTCAATCCAGAAATCCCACTACTGGGTATATACCCAGAGAACTATAAAATCATTCTACCATAAAGACACATGCAGGCAAATGTTCACTGCGGCACCATTCACTGTAGCGAAGACATAGAATCAACCCAAATGCCCATCAATGACAAACTGGATAAAGAAAATGTGGTCCATATACACCATGGAACACTAATGTAGCCATAAAAAGGAACAAGAGCATGTCTCTTGCAGGGACATAGATAGTATATTGAGGAATATTATCAATAACTAAATAGCCATTTTGATACACTAATTAAGTGATGTATAGCCAAATTTTACACTCTTTCATAGCTGTAAGACAAACTCTAAAATACTACATGGCAATATAATAAATGCATACATTATTTTTTATTTTTTTTCTTTTTTTTTTTAAAGATGAGGTTTCACCATGATGGCTAGGCTGGTCTTGAACTCCTGACCTCAGGTGATCCACCCACCTCGGCCTCCCAAAGTGCTAGGATTACAGGCATGAGTGACCGCACCTGGCCCTTTTTTTTTTTTTTTTTAACCAAATATGGCTGTTTGATTGAGGATGAGGATGGCAGTGAGATGGGCATGGAGTAAGATGGGCCCTGACCCTGACTGCTTCTCTCACCTGGGAAATGCCTCTAAGACTTGTCTGCAGTGCTTACAGCCGGAACCTCAGTGGGTGCTGGCCAACCCGCAGGCAGAATGGGCCAGGCCAGGAGATATTCTTCATGCTCTTGGTGTCAGCAGTTCTGTGCTCGGTGCTATTTTCTGCAATGACTATGGTAAAGTGCCCTTTGGAACATGGGAGTGCTTCCCTCAGGATAAGCAGAGTCTCAGGGACATTGCCCGAGCTGCTTCAAGTGCTCGACCCTGGCCCTTCCCAATGCCTAAGTCAGGGACTGGGCACCAACTTCAAGCCACTGTTCTGGGGTACCGCAACAGAGGGTGGCATGGGCCCCATTATAGCTCATGGGTTTCATATGCACAGTGGGTACTCTAACTTACTTTTCCCCTACCTGGCCTCTATCAATGGATCTAAAGCACACAATCTCTAACTCAGGAATGGAGAAAGGAATCTACCATGTGTGAACAGATCTGCCTCTATATTTGGGAAGAGCTGGGCTAGGACAACCCCTAGACCAAGCTGAATTTGGGATCAAGAAACAGGCAGCAGGCCAGTCATGATGCCTCATGCCTGTAATGCCGGCACTTTGGGAGGCCAAAGTGGGCAGATCATGAGGTCAAGAGATGGAGACCATCCTGGTCAACATGGTGAAACCTCGTCTCTACTAAAAATTCAAAAATTAGCTGGGTGTGGTGGTCCATGCCTGTAGTCCCAGCTATTCAGAAAACTGAGGTAGGGGAATCGCTTGAACCCACGACACAGAAGTTGCAGCGAGCTGAGATCGCACCACTGCACACCAGCCTGGAGACAGAGTGAGATTCCATTTCCAAAAAAGAAAAAAACTAGCAGAAAGAAGAGACAACTCCAAATTGTCTGAACTCCTGCCCCAGATTGGATCACCAGGCTAGTTACAGAATGGGTCTCCTGCAGCAGCACAAGACCAAGATTTGCGCTGGATTGCTGTGTGTCTGCCTGGGTAGGGAACCCCAAAATGCCTCACTTAAGAGAGTGGGCATCCAAGGAATGTCCAGTTAGTCACAGAGAAATAGCCTGAACTGGGGAGGCGGAGGTTGCAGTGAGCTGAGATCGCACCACTGCATTGCAGCCTGAGTGACAGAGTGAACCTTCGTCTCTAAAAAAAAAAGAAGCCCATGAGGAAGGCACTATGACATTCTACATGTCAGGCAAAGAGAAGTTAAACAATTTGCCTGAGGCCACACAGCAGTGAGGACAGAGTCAGAAATTCACCTACTGCGCACTTAACCATTATATGCCCTTTCCTGAAGGTGGAAAAATGGACGACAGATTGTGAAGATAATGAGGCAGAACCCATAGTACTTTGTACTCGCTTGGGTATGACAGCGGGAAGAGCAAAGAATGACTCCTGAAGATCTAGCTGGGGGAACTGGATGGATGACAATGCCTTTCACTGAGCAAAGATACCCAGAAGATGGTCAACATCTGTGCAGGCAAAATGACAAGCAGTGTTTCAGACCTGCTGAGTTTGAGAGGACCATATAAAATCCAAGTAGAGATGTTCAATAAGGGGTTCAACATACCATTTTGGAGCCCAGGAGACCGACCTTGACAGAAGTTATAGAAATCAGAGCCATTGGGTAAGAATGCCCAGGGAGAGCATGGGTAAGAGAAAACAGCATTAGCTACAATCCTGAGGCAGACCAACACTTGAAGAAAAGCAGACAAAGAAGACTCTAAGGAGACCTGTGAAAGACACTTATGAGCTGGGCGCAGTGGCTCATGCCTGTAATCCCAGCACTTTGGGAGTTCAAGGTGGGCGGATCACCTGAGGTAGGGAGTTTCACACCAGCCTGACCAACATGGAGAAACCCTGTCTCTACTAAAAATATAAAATTAGCCAGACGTGGTGGCGCATGCCTATAATCCCAGCTACTCTGGAGGCTGAAGCAGGAGAATCGCTTGAATCCGGGAGGCAGAGTTCGCAGTGGGCCGAGATTGAGCCACTGCACTCCAGCCTAGGCAACAAGAGCAAAACTCTTTCTCAGGAAAAAATATAAAAATAAAAATAAAAAGGCACTTTTGAGAAGATTTTCTTAAAAGTCAAGAAAATGTAGGCCAGGCATGGTGGCTCATGCCTGTCATTTTAGCACTTTCGGAGGCCAAGGTGGGTGGGTCACTTTGAGCTTCAGAGTTCAAGACCAGGCTGGGTAACATGGCAAAAACTCAGTCTCTACAACCAAAAATGAAATACAAAAAATTAGCCAGGCATGGTGGCTCGTGTCTGTAGTCCCAGCTACTCTGGAGGCTGCGGTTGTAGGATCACTTAAGCCCAGGAAGTAGAGATTGCAGTGAGCTGAGATCGCACCACTACATTCCAGGCTGGGCGACACAGCAAGACCCTGTCTCTAAAATAAATAAATAAAAATAAAAAGTCAAGGGAGTGTGATGTCATGGAAGCCTAGAGAAGGCATTTCAAGAAAAAAAAGTGGCCAGTGCTGCCAGAAGTTCACAAAAGAAAGAGTTTGAAAGGTTTATGGGTGATCTTATTGTAAAAACTTAGAATTAAGGACAAAGGAATAGAAAATGTTCACCCATTTTTTCCTAACTCTAAATCACACTGGTCTCCTTCCAGTCTTGTTTTTAAAATCATAGAGCAGCTGGGCGTGGCAGTGCGTGCCTATAATCCCAGCTACTCAGGAGGCTGAGGCAGGAGAACTGCTTGAACCTGGGAGGCGGAGGTTGCAGTGAGCTGAGATCCAGCCACTGCACTCCAGCCTGGGTGACAGAGCGAGACTCTGCCTCAATAAAATAAAATAAAATCATAGAGATGGGAATCTCTGTTGCCCAGGCTGGTCTCAAACTACTGGGCTCAGGCAGTTTTCCCACTGGGGCCTGCCTGTAGTCCCAGCACTGGCCTTCCAAAGTGCTAAGACTAGAGACAGGCCCCAATCTTTAATGCATAGTAAGTCATACTATGTATACTATTATGTAGCCTGTTCTTTTCACCTTGTAATATGTGCCAGGCAATTACTCATGCCATGAAGAGTTCCTTATAAACATCATTTGACACATAGGATTCCAGCCCAAAGACATCCTATGGCCCACATGACTCAACTCTTGGGCAGTATTTCCTTACTACCTGCTTGTTTGCATAGTCAGGCAGGGACCAGGAGTTGGAGCTAAGAGGAAGGCAGGCCTTGGCCTCTGGACAATACAATTTATTTGGAGGGTTGGTCTTGGATTCTACTGCACTGACGCAGAAAAAGAGAAGTTTGATTACTCAAGGATCAAAATTTCTGTTTATTCTATTTCTAAGTTTCTGAGCCAACAATAATTAGTTTATATTTCCGTACAGACACCATGGGTTTGGCCTGGCCGAGAGTTCTGGACAAACTAAGGTGTTGCACTTCACAGCCTTGAACAAATATTGCTAAAATTGATGGCTAATCAGGGCATCTCCCGGTCAGATGAGAAATCACAAATACAACCACTTAGATACAACATTACCACAATACTCCAGGAATTTTTCCTCATCTCCCTGCCCACTTCCCCACAAAAAAAAAAAAAAAAAAAAAAAAAATGTTGCTCATTCCATTCTAAGTCAGTTGGGCAGATGATCCCTACACAAGTCCTGGGACAAGCTCAGCTGTCCCTCCTTTCCTCACTGGCTCCCCATACTGTGTACTTCCTTCAATTCCAGTTTAAGCCTTTCCAACAGAGTTTCCCCAGTCCAAAATGACATCTGGGTTTTATTTTTTTTCTTTTTTTTTGAGATGGAGTCTCGTTCAGTCGCCCAGGCTGGAGTGCAGTGGTGTGATCTCTGCCTCTCAGGTTCAAGTTGTTCTCCTGCCTCAGCCTCCTGAGTAGCTGGGATAACAGGCACACACCACCATGCTCAGCTGATTTTTGTATTTTTAGTAGAGATGCAGTTTCACCATGTTGGCCAGGCTGGTCTCGAACTTCTGATCTCGTGATCCGCCCACCTCAGCCTCCCAAAGTGCTAGGATTATAGGCATGAGCCACCATGCCCAGCTAAGTCATCATTTCTGATGCGAGACCTTCAGGAAATTCAAAGCCCTAGCTACAATGGAGACACTGCAGGCTTATTCAATACAACGTGGTGTCACAGGCACCGGGGACCACAGGCCTGGGCTCAAATCCCAACTTTGCTACTTCTTAGCAATATAAGTTAATTCGATGAGTTACTTAACTTCTCTGTGCCTCGTTTTTCTCACCAAGAATAAATTCTGCCAGGCACAGTGGCTCATGCCTATAATCCCAGCACCTTTGGAGGCCAGGGCAGGGGGATTACTTGAGCCCAGGAGTTTGAGATTAGCCTGGCCAACATAGTGAAATCTCGTCTCTACTAAAAATATAAAAATTATCTGGGCATGGTGGTACACACCTGTAGTCCCAGCTACTCAGGAGGCTGAAGCAGGAGAATCACTGGAATCTGGGAGGTGGAGGTTGTGGTGAGCCAAGATTGCCCCACTGCACTCCAGCCTGGGCAACAGATAAAGAGAACGTCTCAAAAAAAAAAAAAAAAAAAAAAAAAGATTTCCCTGCTGGGCACGATGTCTCATGCCTGAAATCTCAGTACTTTCAGAGGTCAAGGCAGGAAGACAAGTTGAAGTCAGAAGTTCAAGACAAGCCTGAGCAATATAGTGAGATCCTATCTCCACAAAAATGTTCACCAATTTGAAAACAAATAAAACCAAAAAATAAAAAAGAACAAGTTCTTCAGATTTATAATTTAAAAATATATAAATATATGGCTGAGCACAGTGGCTCAAGACTGTAATCCCAGCACTTTGGGAGGCCAAAGCGGGCGGATCACTTGAGGTCGGTAGTTCAAGATCAGCTTAGCCAACGTTGCGAAACCCCGTCTCTATTAAAAATACAAAAATTAGCTGGGTACAATGGCATGCGCCTGTAATCCCAGCACTTTGGGAGGCTAAGACAGGAAAATCGCTTCAACCCAGGAGGCAGAGGTTGCAATGAGCTGAGATCACGCCACTGCACTCCAGCCAGGGCAACAGAGCAAGGCTCCATCTCAAAGATAAAATTAAATAAATATATATGTGTAAAATAATCAGTCCTTGGACAAAAGTAACAGCTCTATAAATGTTAGTCCTTATTGATAAGATACTGTTTTGAAGTCTAACTTAACTCTTCATTATTTCTTTTATTCTTTTTATTTGTAGAGATGAGGTCTCCCTATGTTGCCCAGGCTGGTCTCAACCTCCTGGGCTTAAACAATTATCCTGCCTCAGCCTCCCAAAGTGCTGGGATTACAGGCATGAGCCACTGTACCTGGTCAACTCTTCTTTCTCTATGAAGAAACTGCTGATGCTGGGGAAGAATTAGGGATCCCAGAGAAACCACCATTCATTTGATCATTCGCAAATCATTTCTGATTGCTGACCAAGTGTTCTCAGAATTTGAAGGGCTACTGAGGGGACTACTATCCTGCTAATTAAAAAAAAATATGTGTGTTAACTAAATCTATCTGAGTGCTTATTATACACTAAATATTGTTGCTAAATGCTTTTCTCATTTAGCTTCATAGCAATTTTACCAAGTTATTATTTTTATTCCCATTTTACCAGTGAGAAAACAGAGGCTTAGAAGTACTAAATAAATTGTACAGACATGGTATTTGAATTCTGGTTTTCTAACTTCAGTGGTCACATGTCTCAGTGCCGTGTGTTAAACATGTGCTTGAGAGATTGACACATGGGGCTCACGTTACAATTGGTCTATTATTACCTATTGTTGTTGATACCTTGCTGTACCTAATTTGTGAATGAAACTTGACCACAAATCAAGGAAAAACATTATCATGTATTTTTTATATGGGGCTCAAAACTAACTGCAGTTTCAGGCATCTACTGCGGGGTGGGTGGGGCAGTTCTGAAACGTAGCCCCTGGTGGATAAAGGGAGACTATTGTATCATTCACAGAGGCTTCCATCTAGAAGGCTCTAAGCGAGGTGAGGGCAGTGACTCATGCCTGTAATCCCAGCACTCTGGGAGGCCAAGGCGGGCTGATCACTTGAGGTCAGGAGTTAGAGTCCAGCCTGGCCAACATGGTGAAACCCTGTCTCCACTAAAAATACAAAAAATTAGCTGGGTGCAGTGGTACATGCCTGTAGTCTCAAGTATTCAGGAGGCTGAGGCAGGAGAATTGCTTGAACCCGGGAGGCAGTAGCTGCAGTAAGCCGAGATCATGCCAATGCACTCGAGCCTGGGCAACAGAGTGAGACTGTGTCTCAAAATTAATAAATAAAACTTTAAAAATAATAGAAGGCTTTGAAAAGTATGTTTATTAGTGTGTGATTAGCCTGGCCTTTAAGTAAACCAAAACTTTATTATTTTTCCTTTTTAAATAATACATATTGATATATCCAGCAAGAGATTAATAGCTATTTAACAAAAAAATAGCTTTTCTTGAAGAAATAAGATTAGGTCCCTATCTCATACCATAGTCACAATAAATTTAGAATCTATTACAGTTTTGTTGTGAAAATGTTGGGAAAATGGAGAATATTTGTATTGCTTAAGAACAGAGGTGATCTTTCAAACCAAGGCAAGACCCTACAGCCACATCACCCTGAACGTGCTCAGTTTCTGTCTACTTTCAGAAACTAAGTGGGATCAAGCCTGGTTAGTACTTCAATGGTATACTGCCTGGGAATACCAGGTGCTGTAACCTTAAAGACAATAAAAATAAATAAAAAGCAAGACAAGACTCACAGATGCTGTAAACACAATATAAAGAGATTTGACAATATAAAAATTAGACATTTCGGCTGGCCTCAGTAGCTCATGCCTGTAATCCCAGCACTTTGGGAGGCCGAGGCAGGTGTATCGCAAGGTCAGGAGATCGAAACCTTCCTGGTCAACATGGTGAAACCTTATCTCTACTAAAAATACAAAAATTAGCTGGGCATGGAGGTACGTGCCTGTTATCCCAGCTACTCAGGAGGCTGAGGCAGGAGAATCATTTGAAACCAGGAGGCGGAGGTTGCAGTGAGCCGAGGTCACACCACTGCACTCTAGCCTGGCAACAGAGCTAAACTCCGTCTCAAAACAAAACAAACCAAAAAAATTAGACCTTTCAATATGGCAAAAGGCAACCCAAGTAGATTTAAATGATAAACAGTAACCCATGGAGAAAATGTTCACTTACTAATCATAATAATCAGAACTTCTGTTTGACAATTAGAGCTTGTCATGTCCTGCTGAAACTTACAGGAATATGTCTCATGACCTGTTTATGGTACTGTCTTCAGATGGGTAAAAGTGTTATATGGGTACCAGGGTTTTGAGACAGACATTTAGTGGATATATAAGATAAGCAGAGTAAATTAGTTCAATTTTAATTAATGATTGAACAACTTAACAAGTTAATTCTATTTAAATCCTTTTAACAGCAACTGGGACTTACTTTCACATACGTGGTGTGCTCAGACTGGCCTACAGACCTGGCTGCCCCCACCCATCTCTGACTAAATCTCCAGTGACCCTCTTCCTCGTTCTGTTCCTAGCTTATTTGACTGCCCGCTACTCAAACACAAACATCTCCTGCCTCAGGACCTTTGCACATGCAGCTTCCTTCCTTTGGATGCTCTTGCCCCACATACCTTTGTGCTTGATTCCTCATTTAACTGAGGTCTCTCATCAAACGTCCCTTTGTATCCAGGCCTTATAAATCAGAGACCCTGTTTCAATTCTGCTGTGTACCTAGTGCCTAGAACAAGGCTGTCCCTATGATGGGAATTCAAAACCTTGTTGAATCATAGGGTTCATTTGTTACTCAATTGCTTCATGTAATTTGCTTTTCTCCCAAGTCAAGGTCTTGCTCTGTCACTCAGGCTGGAGGACAGTGGCACAATCACAGCTCACTGAAGCCTTGACCGCTGGGGCTCAAGTGATCCTCCTGCCTCAGCTTTCTGAGTAGCTAGGATTGCAGGCCTGTGGCACTGCCCCTGATTCATTTTTGTATTTTTTGTAGAGACAGAGTCTCGCTATGTTACCCAGACTAGTCTCAAACTCCTGGCCTCAATGAATCCTCCTGCCCCAGTCTCCCAAAGTGCTGGAATTATAGGTGTCAGCCACCAGCCCGGCCTACTTCATGTAATTTGATACTCATAATAAAAAGATCTGTTTATCTAGGATATTTACATTTCTTTGTTCGAATGGCATACATGACCTACATCCCTCCAGCTCAACAAACCTGCCTCCTGGAAGCATTTAAATGCTCATCCTTTCCAAATTTGCTGATGTGAATTACTCTCACTACTGAGATTCCTCTGTCTAAACAGTCTTTATTGGCTGGCCCCAGCATTTTGAGAGGCCAACATGGCAGGATCACTTGAGCCCAGGAGTCTGGGGCTACAGTGAGCTATGACAGCACCACTGCTCTCCAGTGTGAGCAACAGAGCAAGACTCTGTCTCCTAGAATACACAAATAAATCATCCCTGTGAAGCAAATGCCAGCAGTGACTACTGCTACAATATGACCCACTCTTTCCTCGGCTTGAGGATAAAATGTAGGCCAGGCGCAGTGGCCCACGCATGTAATCCCAGCACTTTGGGAGGCCAAGGTGGGAGGATCACCTGAAGTTGGGAGTTCGAGACCAGCCTGACCAACATGAAGAAACCCCGTCTCCACTAAAAATACAAAATTAGCCAGGTATGGTTGCGCATGCCTGTAATCCCAGCTACTCGGGAGGCTGAGGCAAAAGAATCGCTTAATCCCAGGAGGCAGAGATCGTGGTGAGCTGAGATCGCACCTTTGCACTCCAGCCTGGGTGACAAGAGCAAAACTTAAAACTTAGTCTCAAAAAAAAAAAAAAATAGCCAGTATAGAAACTCTTTAGTAATTTTAAGTATTTGAAAACTGTTAGCAAGTCCCCTGTCATTCCTGTTCCATAATTCCAGGATAAAAATGGCACTTCACTGCTGTTTCCTGCAGTAATGCCCACTGAACCATAAGCTGTCCTGCCACCCTCCCTGTGAGACCTGCTGTCACACAACAGGCAGGTTTCAAGACAAACTGCAGCAGCTTCCAGTGCAAAAGAGTAACCTTGGATTGTTTTTTATCAGGGCCACACTCAGAGCATCAGCACTTCATGGAAAATATAAATGCTGTTCTCACAATCTTCTCTAAGGTAGGGAGAGGGTAAATATACAAAATTGATAAAATCTCTGTATTCAAGAAGATAAAATATGGCAGGGTGCAGTGGGTCACGCCTGTAATACCAGCACTTTGGGAGGCCAAGGCAGGCAGATCACCTGAGGTCAGGAGTTCAAGACCAGCCTGGCCAACATGGTGAAACCCTATCTCTATTAAAAATACAAAAATTAGCTGGGCATGGTGGCACGTACCTGTAATCCTAGCTACTCAAGAGGCTGAGGCAGGAGAATTGCTTGAACCTGAGAGACGGAGGTTGCAGTGAGCCAAGATCACACCACTGCACTCCAGCCTGGGTGACAGAGCAAGACTCCATCTTGGGAAAAAAAAAAATTAAAATTAAAAGTTAAAATATAATAGGGGATTCAGGTAATGAAACCAGCTTTTTTTTTTTTTCAATTGAAAGCCAGTTTATTAAGAAAGTAGACAGCCAGGCGCGGTGGCTCACGCCTGTAATCCCAGCACTCTGGGAGGCCGAGGTAGGCAGATCACCTGAGGTCGGGAGTTCAAGATCAGCCTGACCAACATGGTGAAACCCCGTCTTAAAAAAAAAAAAGAAAAAAAGTATTTAAAAAAAAGAAAGAAAGAAAGTAGAGGAAAGAATGGCTACTCCATAGGCAGAGCAGCTCCAAGGGCTGCTGGTTGCCCATTTTTATGGTTATTTCTTTCTTTTCTTTTTGAGACAGTCTCACACTGTCACCAGGCTGGAGTGCAGTGGCATGATCTTGGCTCATGGCAACCTCTGCCTCTCAGGTTCAAGTGATTCTCCTGGTTCAGCCTCCTGAGGAGCTGGGACTATAGGCACGTACCACTATGCCCAGCTAATTTTTGTATATTTAGTGGAGACAGGGTTTCACCATGTTGGCCAGGATGGTCTCGATCTCTTGATCTCGTGATTTGCCCCAAAAGCAGCTTATTATAATAAAGTCAGAAAGAAATATATGCTAAATAAAAGTCCCAGCAATGTGCTCTAGAAAAGCAAACTAAATGGAGAAGCAGAGAGAGTTGTATTTGTGTTTAAGCGTGAAGATGGGCCAGGCACAGTGGCTCACACCTATAACCCCAGCACTTTGAGAAGCTGAAGCAGGTGGACTGCTTGAGCTCAGGAGTTTGAGACCAGCCTGGCCCACATGACGAAACCCTTCTCTACAAAAAATACAAAAATAAGCCAGGTGTGATGGCAGGTACCTATAATCCCCCTCGGAAGGCTGAGGCAGGAGAACTGCTTGAATCCAGGAGGCAGAAGGTGCAGTAAGTCAAGATGGCACCACTGCACTGCAGTCTGGGAGACAGAGTGAGCCTCTGTCACAAAAGAAAAAGAAAAAAAAAAAAAAGATGAGGACGCTTGGGTTCAATTATGGTAGACCTCGAGGAATGGGGATGAATTTAAGGTAGAATAAAGAAGGGGTGATTACTGGTACCAAGCAAGATAACAAATACTTGGGTAAATAGGACGGTCTTGGGCAAGAGGATAGTTATTTCCTCCTTTGAGACACAGAGGCAGTTGGAAAGAATGCATGAGGGTGTGGTGATGTTTCAGTGAGCCAAGGGAAAGTTTATGCCACAATCTTTTCACAGAGGTGGCAGGCTAGATCACTGAGTGACAGTGATGGCACAAGGACGAACGAGATCTAAATAATCAGGTAACAAGAATCAGGATGCAAGTCAAAAAAATTCCTAACAGCAGGAGAGAAAAAGAGAGAGACCAGGGATGAATAAATAATCAAGCCACCTTAGGATCCAGCTAAAGGTTCATCACACAATTTTGTAATGAAGTCAAGCAACATGGTTCTTTTTTTTCCGGTTACTGATTTGCTAGTACTATTTAGACAGCTTGGGTACACATGTAGGGGAAATGTACAGCTAAGTTTACATGCGGTTGAAGATTGACTCGCTCCTGAAAAAAGAATAAAGAAAGGAGGAAGTTTATGAGAGCAGAGAAATGGTTGACTCTGAAGTTCAGGTGGGATAGGGAGACAAATGAAGCCAGAGGGAACTAAGGTGCTGAGAGTAAGGAAAGGTTGGAACCAGAGGTCGAGATGCTATCATAATGCAGGTTTAGTAGAAACAAGGATACAGAAAAAAATGGTCAATATCGGAGAAAGGAACTTTAGGGTTTGTCATTTCAGGTCAATGTCAGATAAAGGAAAACTCCAGGGTTTATAATTTCAAGTTCTACAGGAGTAACTATCCAAGACATACTAAAGTGTAGTTGGGGGGATGGAGGGTCAAGATACCATAAAACCAGATGCTGGTAAGTCACTCATCTGGACACTGGAGATGCCCCAGAGGACTGCCAGGGACGCAGTGCTGGGCAAGCTTGAGATCCAGGGACCAATGTGCTTAGGGCATCTGGAAGAGACCTGGAGGTGGTGGCATTCAGTGTACACAGCAGGCAACAAAGCCAGCTGGTGGTAGCTTAAGAGGAAGCTATCAAACCACTGTCTGAAGGCAGACATGGAGAGCACAGAGACAATGCCATCCTCCTGACTCCAGCATATAGGGACAATGAGGTTGCAGGGCGATACGCTTTTTTAAAAAATGGGGCGAGGAGGGGTGAGCCCACACAGGAGGATGAGGACAATAATACCTGCAAAGTTTTCCCAGTGCAAGAGATGGGAGGTCAGACTGGGTGAGGAAGCCCGGCCACTCCAGAGAAGGCCTTTTCCTTGAGTACAAGCAGGCCTCGTGACATCCCCTCTCCCATCAGCCCTCAGCTAATCACTGAACCTTCTTTGCATCATAGGATTTCTTCCTCAGGATTTCCTCAAGTTACAGAATTTCAGTGGTGGCATGATGCTTCCTCCCCAAAGGGCCTTCAGGACCCATTTTCTGAGTCAAAGTAACAGACATGAACTCTACAGAAGAGCTTTGAAGTAGTTGCAACTGTCCGATAAACAACGGACTTCCCCCTAAGTCATAACTGGAGGTGTTTTACTGCATCCACCAGCAGTACCTCTCTGAATAACACACCCCCAAGAGAAGGGATCTAGAATCACGATGTAAGTGTATCTCCTGAAATCTTTCTCTGAGTGAAGAGGAAAAACTTGCTGTAAGGGATGCACGTTCTCAACTCGCGCTCCTGCCACACTCGTTTCTTAGTGTGTCAACTTAAGTCCAGATTAGTATTTTGCCATCTTATTTCTCAGATTGAACTTTTGTGTATGTGTGCACACACTACAGTTCCACTTGTCACCAGGAAAGTATAGCTATTAATTAACAGCTGTATTGACTATGAGTCAATTGAAGGCAGCAAGAATGAAGGACAAGCGCAAAGATGTAGCTTTAGCAATTTGGGTTGTGGAAATAAAAGAGCAAAAATCATTGCCGTTTACTGTTTTACTGTAGATAAGAATGTCTAATCTTTTTGAAAATGAGAAATGTATAATCTTTTCTGATAACATTTCTATATTCTTAGTAGAGACAAAGTTTCACCATGTTGGCCAGGCTGAGGGACTCACTTAGGTGATCCACCCACCATGGCCTCTCAAAGTTCTGGGATTACAAGCATGAGTCACTGTGCCTGGCCTTCCCACCCCAACCATATTCTTTATTCTTTAACACACAATAAATGAGAAGGTGACATTGGGACTTTTCTATCAAGTTTTTTTTTCCTTTTAAAGCAGGAATGTCACTAGGTCAGAACTAATTCAGTCTAACCTACAGTGTTTTCAGCTACCATTTGTACAATGATAGTGACATTAATCATCAAGATTGTAATGCAGAATCAAAATCAAAAAAGAAGTATGTGCCATTTAATTTTAACATAATGTTACTCTTTACTGATAGATTCATTGTTTAAAAATAAATTACTGCTAGGCGCAGTGGCTCACACCTGTAATCCCAGCACTTTGGGAGGCCAAGGTGGGTGGATCATGAGGAAAGGTGATCAAGATCATCCTGGCTAACATGGTGAAACCCCAACTCTACTAAAAATACAAAAAATTAGCTGAGCATGGTGGCATGTGCCTGGAATCCCAGCTACTCAGGGGGCTGAGGCAGGAGAATCGCTTCAACCTGGGAGGCGGAGGTTGCAGTGAGCTGAGATTGCACCACTGCACCCTAGCCTGTGTGACACAGCAAGACTCCATCTCAAAAAAATAATAATAATAAAAGAAAGAAAATAAATTACCAATGTGTAGTGAACACAGGAAATCTCCATTAAATAGAATTTGTAGAAAATCAGGGCACACCTGGTTTTCTCACCTTTTTGATAAACAGATTAGTGTATTAACAATGTTAACCCACCAAGTAGAAATTAATAAATTGGCCGGATGTTGTAGCTCACACTTGTAATCCTAGCACTTTGGGCAGCTGAGGCAGGTGGACTGCCTGAGTTTAGGAGTTCAAAACCAGCCTGGGCAACTTGGTGAAACCCAATCTCTACTAAAAATACAAAATTAGCCGGGCATGGTGGCACATGCCTGTAAGTCCAGCTGCTCAGGAGGCTGAAGCAGGAGAATCGCTTGAACCCGGAAGGCAAAGGTTGTATTCAGCTGAAATTGCACCACTGCACTGCAGCCTGGGTAAGACAGCAAGATTCTATCTCCAAAAAAAAAAAAAAAAAAAAATTAATAGATCACCCAAAAGTGACTGTAGGGGAAAGACAAAAAGAACAATGCTGGAAAGCCAGCTATAATCTTGTGCCACACAACAACGCCTTGGTCAAGGAAGGACTGCATCCACAATGGTGGTCCCACAGATCATAACGGAGCTGAAGAGTCTGTATCACGTAGTGAGGTGATAGCTGTGGTAACATCATAGCACAATGCATTACACAGGAGTCTATGGTGATGCTGGTGTAAACAAACGCACTGCAATGCCAGCCATATAAAATTATGCACACGAAATTATGGATAGTACATAAAACTTGACGATGATAATAAATGACTACAATACCAGTTTATATATTTACTAAACTTTTTACTGTTATTTTAGCATGTACTTCTGATTTAAAAACAACTGTAAAACAGCCTCAGGCAGGTCAGCGGTTCCTTCCAGAGTGATTCCAGAAAAAGGCACTGTTACCATAGGAGAGGACAGCTCCATGTGTGTTACTGCCCCTGAAGACTTTCCGATGGGACAAGATGTGGAGGTGGAAAACAGTGATACTGATGATCCTGATCTTGTGTAGGCCTAGGTTAACGTGTGTTAGTGTCTCAGTTTTTAACAAAATAGTTTAAAAAGAAAAGAAAAATAGAAAAAGTTTACAGAATAAAGATATTAAAAAGCAATTTTTTAAGTTTTACAACGCGTTTGTGTGTGTGTGTGGTTTGTTTGTTTGTTCGTTTGTTTTTTGTTTAGAGAGACGGGTTTCTCCAGGCTAGTTTCGAACTTCCGACCTCAGGTGATCCGCCCACCTCAGCCTCCCGAAGTGTTGGGATTACAGGCGTGAGCCGCTGTGCCCAGCCTACATGTTTGTGTTTTAAGGCAAGGGTTATTACAAAAGAATCAGAAAGTTTTTTTGCTTTTTTTGTTTGTTTGTTTGAGACTGAGTCTTACTGTGTCACCCAGGGTGGAGTACAACGCTGCCATCTCAGCTCACTGCAACCTCCACCTCCCAGGTTCGAGCCATTCTTCTGTCTCAGCCTCCCAAGCAGCTACAGGTACATATAACCACACCAGACTAATTTTTTTTTTTTTGGGGGGGTATTTTTACTAGACACAGGGTTTTATCACGTTCTCCAGGCTGATCTGGAACTCCTGACCTCAAGTGAACTGCCCACGTCGGCCTCCCAAAGTGCTGGGATTAAGGTGTGAGCCACTGTTCCAGGCCTAAAAGGTTTATTTAAAAGTTTATAAATTAATTTGTGGTAGTAAAAAAAAAAAAAAAAAGAAGAAACAGAAAAGTTTATAAAGTAAAAACTTATAGTATGCTAAGGTTAATTTATTAATGAAAGAAATTTTATAAATTTAGTGTTGCCTTAGTGTCTGGTGTTTATGAAGCCTACAGTAGTGTACAGCAATGTCCTAGACTTTCACCTTCACTCATCACTCACTCACACCCTGACTCACCCAAAGAACTTCCAGTCCTGCAAGCTGCTAAATAGCCTGTAATACAGGTATACCATTTTCAATTTTTTTTTTTTTTTTTTTTTTTTAATAGAGACAGGGTCTCACTGTCTCCTGGGCTGAAGTATAGTGGTTCAGTCCCAGCTCACTGCAGCCTTGAACTCCTAGGCTCAAGCAACCCTCCTGCCTCAGCCTCCCAAGTAGCTGGAACCACAGGTATGCACCCCTAGAAGCAACAGGCCTCAAAGCAATAGGCCATACCATATAGCCTGAGTGTGTACTAGGCTATGTCATCGAGTTCGTGTAAGTTCACACTATGATGTTTGCACAATGAGTAAATCATCCAAGGATACGTTTCTCAGAATGTACCTCCATCATAAAGCAGTACATGACTAATTTCCTTTAGAATTTCTAGACTTGAAACAGCCATTTAATGCTTTTGCTGAAGGCTCATAAATGAGAGAAATATAACTGAATTCGTTGAGAAAATTAATTTTCTTTTTTTAAAGAATCTTTAGGCCAGGCAAGGTGGCTCACACCTGTAATCCCAGCACTTTGGGAGGCCAAGGCAGGTGGATCACCTGAGGTCGAGAGTTTGAGACCAGCCTGACTAACATGGAGAAAACTCGTCTCTGCTAAAAACACAAAACTAACCAGGAATGGTGGCACGTGCCTATAGTCCCAGCTACTCAGGGGCCTGAGGCAGGAGAATCACTTGAACCTGGGAAGTGGAGGTTGCAGTGAGCCAAGATTGTGCCATTGTACTCCAGTCTGGACAAGAGTAGAATTCCGTTTCAAAAAAAAAAAAAAAGAATTTTTAAATTTATTTTTTTAAATTCACGCAATTCTAACTTTTAATACAAAAACCCTACAAAAACTCCCATTTGCAGTAATGACAAATTTGACCATTGGAACTAACCCTCCTGTTCAGAACTACAAAAGCTAAACAAAGTATTTTTTAAAATCTGCTTAAAACATCTAAGAGCTAAAGAGACAGTGAAGAACTTCTGGACTGGGATTCAGGAAAAAATGAACGGCCTACAAGGTGAGCCTATCATTTGGGCAATTTCCACCCAGGTGGCATTTGCAGAATCTGGAAGAGACACCAGAGATAAGCTTTCAGGCCTAGGGGAACGGAATATGACAAAAGTAGAGACTATGATCAATATTTTGGTTGTGGCCCTTCCAAGTCTGGGAGGCAGAGGCGTGCAGATCACCTGAGGTCAGGAGTTCAAGAGGAGCCTGGCCAACATGGTGAAACTCTCTCTACTGAAAATACAAAAATTAGCTGGTTGTGGTAGCACACACCTATAATCCTAGGTGCTTGGGAGGCTGAGGCAATAGAATCGCTTGAACCTAGGAGGCGGAGGTTGCTGTGAGCCAATATTGTGCCACTGCACTCCAGCCTCGAAACAAAGTAAGACTCTGTCTCAAAAAACAAAGAAGAAGAAGAAAAGAAAAAGAAAACTTCAAAAACCAAAGACAAAGAGAAAATCTTAAGATCTACAAGCAGCTAGATGAAAAGGAGTATTGCTTTCACAACAATGAGATCAAGAGCTAACATTTCAACCTAAATCATAGAAACTAGAAGGTAATGGAAAGGTATCACCACACTTCTGAAGGAAAATAACTGCCAAACTAGAATTCTGTAACTAATAAAATTTTCCTTCAAGAATGGAAGTAAAATCATTTCTAGGCAAAAATTAAAAGAATGTTATCGGCAAACTGTACTAAAGGAATCTCTAAAGAGAGAACTTCAGGTAGGCAAAATTGTTGCCAGGTGGAAGCACAGAAATGAAGGAAAGAACAAAGAGTAACCAAAGTAGTCATCTAAACGTTCATAGGGCAAGAACAGCAATGTCTTATGGTGTTTTAAATGCACACAGAAGTAAAATATTTGACAATAATTCCATAGAAGTTGTGTGGGATATAAAATGAACTCAAAGTGTTTAAAGGTCCTGTGATTATCAGCAAAAGGGTTAAAGCATCAATTAAGATTTGCTTTCCAAATTAATATATAGATTTGATGCAATCAATCCAAGTCCAACTCTCACCTGCCTTTTCTGTAGAAATTTTCAAGCTGATTGTAAACTCTACTCTAAAATTTATAAAAGTCACTTAAAGGACCTACACTTGCCAAAACAACTTTGAAAAAGAAGAAAGTTGAAGGGCTAACAGTACCTGATTACAAGGTTATGAAGTTACAGCAATCCAGACAACATAGTATTAGTGTGAAGAGGCAAATAGATCAATGAAATAGAATAGCATCCAGAAATAAACTCACATACATATGAGAAACTGATGTTTTTAATACATGTCAATTAGGCCGGGCGCGGTGGCTCACGCCTGTAATCCCAGCACTTTGGGAGGCCGAGGCGGGTGGATCACGAGGTCAAGAGATCGAGACCACCCTGGTCAACATGGTGAAACCCCGTCTCTACTAAAAATACAAAAATTAGCTGGGCATGGTGGCACGTGCCTGTAGTCCCAGCTACTAGGGAGGCTGAGGCAGGAGAACTGCTTGAACCCAGGAGGCGGAGGTTGCGGTGAGCCGAGATCGCGCCATTGCACTCCAGCCTGGGTAACAAGAGCGAAACTCCGTCTCAAAAAAAAAAAAAAAAAAAAAAAAAATACATGTCAATTAACACAAGTCAATATATTGGAAAAAGCAAAGTCTTTTCAACTAATGATCCTGGAACAACTGAAATTCCATACGCAAAATAACAAAAACGTGGACACATACCTCAAATTAACTCAAAATGAATTATAGAACTAAACTGAAAATCTAAACTATCATATCTAGAAGAAATTGTAAGGCCGGTTGCCTCGCCGGGAGCTCGGACACACCTATTCCTCCCAGCGACTGGAAATTAGTCGCCACTACGCAATCAACATTTAACTCCTCCACATAGCCTCCCCAACACCCACCCCTGAAGCAAACTCTGCACCAGACACCTAGCCCGCCACTGAAAACCCCTGCCCAAAAATTTTCAGAAAGCCCCAACAAACCTTGCCCAATAGCACTTTCTTGCCTAATAGCACTCCCTTGCCCAATAAGCACTTTGCCCCGTCAAGGTCATTTTTCCCCAAAGCAGCCCGCTCACCAAAAATCCCGCCTGCCCACTAGTAGCAGCTTGCCTCCTCCACGTCCTGTGTTCCAATATCCAATCAAATGCCTTATGCTTTGTCTCCTAAGTTCCCAATTAAATGCCTTCACTCCCTATAAAACCTCTTGCCCTAAAAAGTTAAGTGTAACTTCTCTAGCCCACTCCCAGACCATAAAACCTCACCCAGTAGCTAAATAAATTGGCTTTTCATTTTCTTATACTAGTCTCAGTTTCCTCATTTTAAACTCGGCAATAACCCTTACAGAAATCACAGAGGAATATTTGTGACCTTGGGTTGGGCAAAATTTTAAGTATGGCAACGAAAATAATACATTAAAAAATAGATAAACTGGATTTTATCAAAATTAAGTCTCCTAGCCCGGCCATGTGGCTCACACCTGTAATTACAGCACTTTGGGAGGCCAAGGTGGTGGACTCTTTGAGGTCAGGAGTTCAAGACCAGCCTGACAAACTTGGTGAAACCCCATCTTTACTAAAAATACAAAAATTAGCCAGGAGTGGTGGCAGGCACCTGTAATCCCAGCTACTAGGGGTGTGCGGCACGAGAATCGCTTGAACCCAGGAGGCGAGGTTGCAGTGAGCTGAGATGGCACCACTGCACTGCAGCCTGGGCAATAAACCCAGAGTGTCTCAAAGAAATAAAAATAATAAGTCTCTTAAGCTTTGCAACATGCTTAAGAGAATGAAAAGACAAGCCACAGGCTAGGCAACAACAAGAAAATCTAACATGGCTGACTCCATTTTGCTTCTAACCTCAAAACTGCCCTTGCTCATTCCTGCACATAAATCAAGCTAACTATGGGAAGAATTTAGTTCATAGTTTAATCCTATTTCTTGGTTGTTTTTTCGAACACCTGTGTCACTTGCCAATATAGTTTGAACTTTAAAGCAAGGATGGTAATAGTTCCTTCCTGAAGTTAACCCCTAAAGAGATAAGGAGCATACACATAAGTAACAATGTTACATTAAAAACGTACAGGATTAGCTAAGTGTGGTAGTGTGTGCCTCTGGTGGCAGCTACTCAGGAAGCTGAGGCAGGATAATCATTTGAACCTGGAAGGCAGAGGTTTCAGTGAGCTGGGATCATGCCACTGCACTCCAGCCTGGAGACAGAGTGAGACTCCATCTTGGAGGGGAAAAAACAAAAAGACAAAGCAACTTTTAGTAGCATTGTGACCTGACCAAGAGCAAAGAAGTCATGCAATCCCCTCAGGCTCCTGCCAGATGCCCAGCTGTCCACAATCACCCCTCGCCTCCTGACTCAACTCCATCCTTGTTTCCACTTCCTCAATATAAAAAGAAGCCTGAGATTCATGCCTTTTAAACGGTTCTTTAGGACACTAGTCCACCATCTTCTCCGTTTGCTGGCTTTCCAAATAAAATCACTTTCCTTACCCCAACACTTTGTCTCTTAACTTATTGACTGTCAAGTGGTGAGCAGTATGAGCTTTGGACTCAACAGCCACTAGAGGAAAATCTTTGCAAAATACATATTTATAAAGCACTTATATTCAGAAAACAAAGAATTCTTAAAACTCAGCAATAAGAAATCACCCTACTTAAAAGTGGTCTAAAGATTCAAATCAGCACTTTACCAAAGAAAATACACAGGTGGCAAAAAAAAAAAAAACCAAAACACATATGAAAAGATGATCAACATGATTAGTCATTAGGGAAACGTAAATTAAAATCAAAATGAGATACTACAACACACATTATTTATTTAATTTTTTTTTTTTTTTTTTTTGACACAGTGCCTAACTCTGTTGCCCAGGCTGGAGTACAGTGGCATAATCTCGGCTCACTGCAACCTCCGCTTCCTGAGCTCAAGCAATTCTTTTGCCTCAGCCTCCTGAATAGCTGGGATTATGGGTGTGCTTACACCTAGCTTATTTTTGTATTTTTAGTAGAGACGGGGTTTTGCCACGTTGGCCAAGCTGGTCTTGAACTCCTGGGCTCAGGTGATCCACCCGCTTTGGTCTTTCCAAGTGCTGGACTTACAGGTACAAGCCACTGGGCCTGGCCTGCTACACACATATTTAAATGATCAAAATTAGAAAAACCATGCATACCAAGCAGTGCTGAGAATGTGGAGAAACTGGAACTCTCATACTGTGCTGATGGAAATGAAGAATATTATAGCTACTTTGAACAACACTTTGGCAGTTTCTTAAAAAGAAATGTAACGTAATCCAGCTATTCCACTCCTAGGTATTTACCCCAGAGACAAGGAAACGTATGTCCATAAAAAGACTTGTAAATGAATACTCAGAGCAGCTTTTATTGCAATAGTTAAAGAAAACCAAACAAACAAACCTGAAAACCACCCAAATGTCCATCAATAGTTAAGTGGATAAACAAGTTAGGATAAGCCAATTAATCTATAGTGACAGAAAGATCATTAGTTGTTTAGAGAGGGGAGGGGTGAGAGAGAGCAAAGAGGAAGTGATTACAAATAGGCAGGAGGAAACCTTTGGGGATAATGAGTATGTTCATTATCTTGACTGTGGTGATGGCGTTGCAACTGTGTACCTAAATCAAGACTTATCAAGTTGTACACTTTAAATATGTACAGTTTCTTTTATGTCAATAATACCTCCACAACCCTAACATGTTTAAACTACATTGAGGTATCATTTATTGCTTATTAGATGTGGAAAAATAAAAGTCTCTAGAGCCAGGCACAGTGGCTCACCCCTAGAATCCCCACACTTTGAGAGGCCAAGATGGGAAGATCACCTGAGCCCAGGAGTTTGAAACCAGCCTGGGCAATATGGTGAAATGCCGTCTCTACTAAAAATACAAAAAATTGCCTGGGCGTGGTGGCTCACGCCTGTAATCCAAGCACTTTGGAGGCCAAGGCGGGCGGATCACCTCAGGTTGGGAGTTCAAGACCAGCCTGACCAACATGGTGAAACCCCGTCTTAAAAAAGAAAAGAAAAGAAAAAAAAAAATACAAAAAATTAGCCAGGCATAATGACGGTTGCCTATAATCCCAGCTACTCGGGAGAATGACGAACTAGAACCGTTTGAACCTGGGAGGCAGAGGTTGCAGTGAGCCGAGATAGCACCACTGCACTCCAGCCTGGGCAACAGAGCGAGATTCTGTTTCCAAAAAAAAGAAAAAAGGAAAGTTTGACAGAGTCACACAGATCCAACTGTGCAGAAACAGGTACTCAGGCAAGGAGAGAGCATCTATGGAAAATAATTTGACCCTTATCAAAATAACAAACTTACCTACTCTCTGACCTACAATACCCTTTCTAGGAATTTTTCCTATAGAAGTACTTGAACGTATTTAAAAATATGTTACTATAAGGATTTATTATTATTATTATTATTTATTAAAGCATGGTTTGCAATAGCCAAGCAGTAGAAACTTCAATATCCATTGACAGGGAAAATTTAAATTATGGGAAATTCAAGTAACAGAATGCAATGCAACTTTTTTTTTTTTTTTTTTGAGACAGTCTTGCTTTGTTGCCAGGTGCCAGGCTGGAGTGCAGTGGTGCAATCTTGGGTCACCGCAACCTCCACCTTAGCTGGGACTACAGGTGTGCGCCACCACACCCAGCTAATTTTTTTTTTTTTTTTTGTATTTTTAGTAGAGACGGGGTTTCACCACGTTGGCCAGGATGGTCTCGATCTCTTGACCTCATGATCCGCCCGCCTTAGCCTCCCAAAGTGCTGGGATTACAGGCATGAGCCACCGCGCCTGGCCCAATTTTTGTATTTTTAGTAAAGACGGGGTTTCACCATGTTGGCCAGAATGGTCTCCATCTCTTGACCTTATGATCCGCCCGCCTCGGCCTCCCAAAGTGCTGGGATTACAAGCGTGAGCCACCATGCCTGGCCTAGCAACTGTTTTTTATAAAAGGCATTATGTACAGATAATGAAAATATTTTCGGGATATATTTTAAAAGAACAGTATGTATATATCACTAGGTAAAAGAGTGAGAGTAAAAGAATGAAAATAAAAACACTAGCCAGAGGTGGAGATGATATTTGCAACACATAGCACAAAACACTTTATCAAGCAGCGTTCCATGGGGGGAAAAGAAACATTCCTTTTTTCAATTCAAAAAAAGGGAAACTAAGAAAATACGGAAAGCAACAGGCATTTAACGAGAGAAAATTCAGATGGCCAAAAAACCTAAAAATGTGCTCAACCTCATTAGTAATCAGGAAAATGTCAATTAAAACCACGATGAGATACCATTACAGACCAGCCGGGATAAAAGCATAAAAGACCAACAAAACCAAGTGTTAGAGAAGATGCGTAGTCACAGAAACTCTAGCGCACTGCTGCCGTGAGGATAAATTAGTAGAGCCACTTTGAAAACAGCTTGGCAGCAACCACCAAAGTCAAAGAGACTCACACTTTGAGACCCAGCAATTCCACTCCTAGGTATATAACCACCAGAAATGTGTGTACTTATTCTCCAAGACACATGTACAAAAATACATTTCAAGCGCCCTTATCATAAATAGCCCAAAACAAGAAACAACCCAAATGTTCATCAGCAGTAGAACCGACATATAAATTATAGCATATTCACCCAAGAGTACCCAGCAGTAAAAATGAACGAACCACAGCTGTACACAACGTGGATGAATCTAACCCCAAAAATGTTAGGCAAAAAGAAACCGTTACAAAACGACATTGAACAGGAATCTAGTGATGTGATATGCAACAAACGGTCTTTGGATTTACATATCTAGGTGACAGAACTATAAAGCAAGGAGGTGATGACCATAAAACAGGATATTGGTTATCTTTGGGGAGAGGTTGTGATAGAGAGGACAGGGTTTATGGGGTGATAAAGTGTTCTTTTTTCTTTTTCGAGACAGGGTCTCACTCTGTAGCACAGGCTAGACTTCAGTGGTATTATCACAGCTCACTGCAACCTCTAACTCCAGGCTCAAGCAGTCCTCCCACCTCAGCCTCCCAAGCAGCTGAGACTACAGGTGCAGTGGGGCATACCACACTGGCTAATACGTAGAAATGGGGTCTCACTGTGTTGCCCAGGCTGTTCTAAAACTCCTGGCCTCAAGTGATCCTCCTGCCTTGGTCCTCCAAAGTGCTGGGATTACAGGCATGAGCCACCATGCCCAGCCATGCAGTGTTCTGTTTATTGATCTGGATAATGGCTTTATAGGGTTCACATAATGATTTCTTTAGCAAAGCACTGTCTTTTCTATTCTTTTCCTTACGTCTATTTCACCAAAAGGTGTCTTACGAGGGTATACAGTGAAAAATCCTACTGCCACTTACCCTTTTTTTTCACCATCCATTTTCCACATCCTCTTTCACATAAAACCACTTTTATTGGTTTGCTATGTATCCTTCCAAAATGTTTTAAACGCACATAAGGATACATTTATTTATTATTGTATTATTATTATTTTTTTTTAACTGAATCTCACTTTATCTCCCAGGCTGGAGTGCACAGCAACCTCCACCTCCCAGGTTTAAGCAATTCTCCTGCCTCAGCCTCCCAAGTAGCTGGGACTACAGGCACATGCCACCATGCCCAGCTAATTTTTGTATTTTTAGTAGAGATGAGGTTTCACCATGTTGGCTAGGCTGGTCTTGAACTCCTGACCTCAAGGGATCCGCCCACCTCGGCCTTCCAAAGTGCTGGGATTACAGGCATGAGCCACTGCTCTAGGTCAATTTATTTTTAAATTTTATATGTATTTCTCTATATTTATTTTTTAAATTATTTACTGATTGACAGGTCTTGCTCTGCCACCCAGGCTGGAGTAGTGGCACAATCATAGCCCATAGCTTACTATAACCTCAAATTCCTGGGCTCAAGCAAATATATTCTTTTTGTTGTTGTTGTTGTTGTTTTTGAGATGTTTTGCCTTTGTTGCCCAGGCTCAAGTGCAATGGCGCAACCTCAGCTCATTGCAACCTCTGCCTCTGGGGTTTAAGTGATTCTCCTGCCTCAGCCTCCCAAGTAGCTGGGATTACAGGTGCATGCCACCAGGCCTGGCTAATTTTGTATTTTTAATAGAGACGAGGTTTCTCCATGTTGGTCAGGCTGGTCTCGAACTCCCAACCTCAGGTGATCTGCCCGCCTCAGCCTCCCAAAGTGCTGGGATTACAGGCGTGAGCCACCACGCCTAGCCAGCAAATATATTCTTATCACTGCCACTTCCCATCTTTTCTTGTACCTAAGATACAAGGACACTGTTTTTCTCCACTTTGATGAGGGTTGTTTGGGTTTGACTTTTAGTTAACAATATGTTTTGGACATCTTTAAACATCTACAGCTACATAGTTTTCCACTGTATCTACTTATCATGGCTAGACTTTTTCTGTTAAAGGACATTTAAGTTGTGTCTAATCTTTCATTATTACAAAGATACAATGAATGTTTTCATATACATGATTTCATATGAAAGCACATATATATGTAGAATAAGCCCCCAGAAAAGAGACTACTGTGATGAAGCATACGTGCATTTCTAACTCTGATAGATATTGTCAGCCTGGCACGGTGGCTCAAGCCTGTAATCCCAGCACTCTGGGAGACTGAGGCAGGTGGACTGCTTGAGTCCAGGAGTTCAAGACCAGCCTGGACAACATAGTGAAACCCCATCTCTACTAATAATACAAAAAAAATTAGCCAGGTGTGGTGGTGCACACCTCTACTCCCAGCTACTCAGGAGGCTGAGGTGTGAGGATCACTTGAGTCTGGGAATTAGAGACCAGTCTGGGCAACATAGTGAGGCCTCACCTCTACAAAAAATACTAAAGTTAGCCAGTTGTGATGGCACATGCCTGTAGTCTCAGCTACTCAGGAGGCTGAGGTGGGAGAATGACTTAAGCCCAGGAGGTTCAGGTTGCAGCTGAGCTGTGACTATGCCACTGCACTCCACAGTCCTGGAAAATGGAGCAAGACCTTGTTTCAAAATAGTAATAAAATGTTTAGCTTAAAGCTGCCTCCATCATAGTAAACTGTAAACTAACTGGTTGTATAAATAGACTATAACCTGCTCTTGTGCCAATCACCAAGTTTCAGTTAATCATAGATGGCCAACTGTTCAAATTGTGATTAAATAAGGCAACACCAGTCTTGCCACAGTGGCTCATGCCTATAATCCGAGCACCTTGGGCAGACCACAAAGAGAGCATCTCTTGAGGCCAGAGTCTTGCTCTGTCAGCCAGGCTGGAGTATATATAGTATTCTTTTAATAGCTCACTGCAGCCTTGACCTCCTGGGTTCAAGCTATCCTCCCACCTCAGCCTTCTGAGTAGCTGGGACTAATTTTTTTAGTCTCATACCTGGCTAAATTTTTAAAAATTTTTTATAGAGATAATGTCTTGCTATGCTACCCAGGCTGGCCTTCAACTCCTGGTCTCAAGAGATCCTCCCGTCTCAGCCTCCCAAAGTGCTGGGATTACAGGCATGAGGCACCATTCCTGGCCTTGTTCATATTTACACATTTTTCTTGAGAGTTTTGGTTCTTTTCTTGTTTGTAGCTCTCTTCTGTATTTGGAAGATTAGCTCTTATTCCTTACTCTTTGATAAGTTGCAGCTATATTTCCCCGACGCCATTTCCTTCTTTTTGATAGTGACAGGGTCTTGCCATGTTGCCCAGGCCGTCCTTAAGCAATCCTCCCACTTCAGCCTTCCAAAGTGCTGGGATTACAGGTGTGACCCACTGCACCCAGCTACGCCATTTGCTTTTTACCTTTTCTTATGATGTATATTTTGTTTTGCCAAGTGGATAGATTTTGGTCTGTTTGTAATGTAGTCAAATTTATATGATTTCTATTTTAGATTCCAGCTTTTGAGTCATGGCTAGAAAGGTCTTCCCCATTCTAAGCATATAAGAAATTCCCCCTTGGCAAGTAACTCTGTAGGAAAGGAGTGTGGGAGGAAGATATTCTCCCGTGGTTTCTAGTACTTCTGTAACTTCAGTTTTTACACTGAAATCATCGATCCATTTCGAATTTATCTTGGCCAACAGTGTGAGATGTGGATCCAGCTTAATACTTTCCCTGCGCATAACCCAGTTTCTTGACCATTCCCTCAACAGTCTATTATTGGTTACCTGCTAGTTTTTGCTTTGCATTTGAATTTGAATTTTCCAACAGCAAAATTCACAATTTACTGCCCGGAGAAGATTATTTCAAATTAACCTCATTCTGTGTCCTACCCTCAAAATGCCAAAAATATTAACAGTATTTCTCTGTCTGCAGTGAATTCTGCCCTAAGTGGAAGAAAGAAGAACCTGATTCCCTTGCTGAAGAACAGGAAATGTATAGCCCAAGTAATACACCAGCGTCTGAATCTGTAAGAGGCGCCAGGTCAGAACTGCGTTCTTTGGCTTCCAGATTAGTCAACTAACATTGCATATTCCTGGTACCAAAAAGTCCCGATTGTGAAGTTCGACTAAATTCTAAAATTAGTTGAACCAAGAAGTTAGTTTGCAAGTAACACCTAATAACACTTTTAATCTTTTTTTTTTTTTTTTTTGAGACTGACTCTCGCTCTGTCACCCAGGCTGGAGTGAGTGCAGTGGCACTATCATGCCTCACTGCAACCTTCACCTCCAGGGTTCAAGTGATTCGCCTGCCTTGGCCTCCCAAGTAGCTGGGATAACAGGCTTGCACCACCACGCCAAACAAGTTTTTTTATTTTTAGTAGAGACGGAGTTTTCTCTATTTTGGCCAGGCTGGTCTCAAACTCCTGACCTCAGGTGATCTGCCCACGTCGGCCTCCCAAAGTGCTAGGATTACAGATGTAAGACACTGCGCCCAGCCTTCAATTTATTCTTGCATTGCATTTTCCCCCCACTGAATTACTTTGTCCCATCAAAAGACAATGGCAGTGTATTTCAATGAGAGAGACATTATTAAACAAGGTTGTGATGACATTATGAATATATTTTTCCACTGAATTTAATGGATACAAGAAGAGTAACAAACAATGGCACATCAACAGGGTCAGATGTACAGACTGGACAAGAACACAATCATAAAGCCAGAGAGCCAAGTGACAAATTTTCTCCAAAAGTTCTGTTTCACTTACTTTCCTCTCTTTTCTTTTTAACCCCTTGTCGAGTCCCCTCCTCAGAGTCAAACCCATGCTAATCCCTTCTTAGGTGTAGGTGGATCTCATTTGGAATAAATTTGAATTAATAAACAGATAGCTAAAGGAAAATTATTTTCTTTCAGTGATATAGGATAATGGAAAGGCATCGGAAGAAGAATTCAAAAACTTGGGTTCTGCTTTTTATTCATTCAATACCCCAGGAAAAGTCACTTAATTCTTTTCCAAATTAATTCCCTCACTCACAGTTGAGCTAGATGGACTCTACATGCCTTTTAGGCAGTATCTTAAATATTATCTTAAGGCAAGTCTGCAAACACACACACACACACACACACCCCTCTATTACTACAGGGAACACAACAGGTGTTTCTGATTATTTAAGTTTCCACTCCACCCTCATCTTCCATGACTTCTCATTCCTTTAGACCAAGTCAAGTTCAAGTTTCTTCTCTTGACACTGAAAATATTACCACTACTACCAAACGTCACTGTCCTGAGGTCATGCCACCATCTAACTGGGCTCCCTGCTTCTAGCCTCATCTCTGGCTGTTTTTCACATGGCAGCTAAAGGGAAAAAGCTTAAATACAGGTCACATCACATTGCTCCTCTGCTCACAACATTCTAATGGCTCCCATCTCAGCCAAAGTCAAATTCTTTGTAAGGCCCTCCATCTCTACCAATTCTTGAAACTTTTCTTCTACTCCTCCCACCATCGGGTCCAATGATAGGTCTCTTGGCTATTCTTGCCGCACCAGCACCTTCTTCAGGCCTCTGCACACACGTGTGCTCCCATGACCTGAACAGTCTTCCCCAGTTATCCAAATGTCTCACTCCTTCACATTGTTACTCAAATGTCACCTTCACAACAGAACCTTCCCTGACCACTCACAATTTCTGTTGTTTCTAAGATAGAGTCTTGCTCTGTTGCCCAGGCTAGAGGGCAATGGCATGATCAGAGCTCCCTGCAGTCTTGAACTCCTGGGCTCAAGCAATCCTCCTACCTGAGCCTTTCAAGTAGCTGGGACCACTGGTGCATCATACTACCACACCCAGCTCTGATTACTCACTTTAATTTTATTATTTATTTATTATTTCTAACAGTGTCACTCTGTCACCCAGGCTGAAGTGCAGTGGCACAATCTTGGCTCACTGAGATCTCTACCTCTTGAGTTTGTTATTCTTGTGCCTCAGCCACCTGAGTAGCTGGGATTGCAGGCATACATCACCATGCCCAGATAAATGTATTCTATTTTTATGGGGTTTAGCTATGTTGCCCAGGCTGGTTTTGAACTCTTGAGCTCAAAATGATCAACTCATCTTGGCCTCCCAAAGTGCTGGGATTTCAGGTGTGAGCCACCATGCTCAGCCTGATTACTTACTTTAAAATTACATCCCTCCACCCACACACAGACACGCCTTATCCCCTTTACTAGTTTATCATTTACCTCTGAAACACTTATCATCATGTATTTCCCTTTTACTGTGTCTCTCTTCACTGCAAAATTTGCTCTGTGAGGGCTGGGATGGCCAGCTTTCTTGGCTGTTGTATCCTCAGGGCCTGGAAGAGTATGTAGCACATAGTAGTACTGGATAATTATTTTTTGCTGGGCAGGGTGCAGTGACTCCCTTGTAATTCTAGCACTCTGGGAGATGGAGGCAGGAGGATCACTTGAGGTCAGAAGTTTGAGACCAGCCTGGGCAACATACTAGACCTCATCTCTATTTTTAAGAAAGTTTAAAAATAGCCAGATGTTGGATCCCACACCTATAGTCCCAGATTTTGGGAGGCAGAGGTGGGACAATCACTTGAACCTGGAAGACTAAGGCTGCAGTGAGCCATGATTGTACCCCTGCACTCTGGCCTGGGTGACAGTGTGAGAACCTGTCTCAAAAAAAGTATTTTGGGGACTAAATTCTGGCCACAAGGAAATTCAATAATACCATTAAACTAGTTTACTTAGCTACCTGCCAAAAGGAAAGACAGTAAGAACTTAAGTAGGCTGATGGGACATCATACTCTGGGGGCTGCTATTTGAAATCAGAGGGGTGTGTGTACATGTACACACGTTTAATGAAAGCAGGAAGATAAACCAGACAGAAAAAGTAATACAATCATTTATCTAAGCTGAAAAGAGTTTATGGGCAGATGAGAGCCATACAATTGCCACTAAGTGTCATAAAGGGCTTCCAGACCAGGTGTGGTGGCTCATGCCTGTAATCCCAGTACTTTGGAAGGCTGAGACTTGTGGGTCACTTAAGGCCAGGAGTTTGTGACCAGCCTGGCCAACATGGTGAAATGCCATTTCTACTAAAAATACAAAAATGAGTTAGACATGGTGACACCAGCTACTCGGGAGGCTGAGGCAGGAGAATTGCTTGAACCCAGGAGGCAGAGGTTGCAGTGCACTCCAGCCTGGGTGACAGAGCAAGACTGTTTCAAAAACAAAAACAAACAAACAGGGCTTCCAGACATCAGGGAAGTACAGGGGCTCCTGAACAGAGGAACATTTATTGGTTTAAGTGAACCTGGAATCAATGCAGGTATTAGAATAAATAGAGATACTGAGGAAGATAAAGGAGGAAAGTTTAAATATTTACCTTGTGCTCACAATAAATGCATTATCAGAGCACAGAAGTTGGGGAGACACGAGGGATTTTACTGTGTAGAAAGAGTCAGATTACAAGCAATTATTGCCTCTCCTCTGTTAACTCCACTGGATTCTTTACCCCTGGTGTCAGGGGTTGCTGTCAGTTTCACAACTGTATATGCCTACATCATGGCAGGACATGCAGCTGAATTTGCTCTAACCACAAACATGAAGTTCCTGATAAATGAACAATGGGAGTCCAATGAACTTCCATTGACATTCCTGAGAAATGAACAATGGGAGGGCCTATGGGAGTCATTAATGAGTGAGTGTCTTCCTGGGATGGTGTAGGCGGTCACTGCTGCACAGGCCCCCCACCCATGTGCACCATGAAGAAAAGCACAGCAGACACTCCCAGACAACCTAATAAGAAACTACACTTCCTTCAACACATGCGCACATGGTGCCTACAGTCAACCAGGTCACTGTGGGAAGAGTTTTTGTATTGCTGGGATCTGCTATGGAAAAAAGTGCTTCTGGCTGGGTGTGATGGCTCATGCCTATAATCCCAGCACTTTGGGAGGCCAAGGAGGGTGGATCACTTGATGTCAGGAGTTGGAGACCATACTGGCTAACATAGTGAAACCCTGCCTCCACTAAAAACACAAAAATTAGCTGGGTGTGGTGGTGGGTGCCTGTAATCCCAGCTACTTGGGAGGCTGAAGCAGGAAAATCGCTTGAACTTGGGAAGCAGAGGTTGCAGTGAGCTGAGACATACCACTGCACTCTGCACTCCAGCCTGGGTAACAGAACAAGACTCCATCATTTAAAAAAAAAAAAAAAAGAAAGAAAGAAAAAAGAAAAAGCTGTGTCCTGCATGCTCCCTTTCTCACCACTGTGTCCAGCTTCCTCTTTAGCCTCTTCTAGTTCCTCTCCTCCCTCTCAGATCCCAGTCACATTTCCTCTCTCACTTCAAATGCTCTCTCAATTTCCAGTGATGATCACAGCATATGACACCTTTGAGTTGCAGAGCACTAGTTAAAAATAAGAGACAGAAGAGAGGGAAGGGGGAAGGGAAGGAGGGAGAGCTGGAAAGGGAAGGGGGAAAAAAGAAGGACACTATTTCCTCTGGGCATCTTCCATTTCTTGAGTCTGAGCAAGCTAGTATTCATTCAATTAGTTTATTTACTTACATCCAAGCTTACCTAAAAAGATAATTTAACTAAAATATACATAAAATATACTAAGACAACAAAAATCAGAAGAAAGATGAGAAAAAGGAACAAAAGTGTTAAAGCAAACTAAATATGGCCCAAAGACACCATACTTCTGTATCTGAATCTTCCTGGATGAACTGTAACCCAGCTTAACACGTTAGATATAGTGAACTCCCAATTTCTCTTAAAAAAAAAATCAGTATGTCAGATGTTCAGTTCTCTTATTCTTTAATTCTCCATTTGCAAGTTTAACTTCCTAGTTCTCATTGTCTGCTTGCCTCTAGTTTCAGTAAATAACTTTCCCACCAGTTGTAATCAGTAGTTCACATCTGTTCCCCTGGTCACCTGCTTTGACCTGAGTCTCCCCCCAGTCACCTGCTCTGACCTGTTCTATAACCATCCTTTCTGCCAAACTACCCACCCCACCACTCCAGCTCATACCCTTGCTCTCTTTAAAATAGTCAATTAGAATTAGCTTAGACTGTGCCATCTAATCCTAGCCAATAGGGGAACAACACAGCAATCGGGGCTACCTGCAACAGGAATAAGAACCCCTTCCCCTTCCTTGTCCAAGTGTGTACTCAGCATTGCTCCATCTGTGAGATGCACCTTTTATAGAAATAAATTGCCTTGCTGAGGAAATTGATATCTGAGTACTACTTCCTTTGTGGCACTGAAAATTTACATATAACAGAAAAAAATTGAAAACCTAAATGAGGAGTCTTAGCCGGTAACGATAGCTACATCTTGGCCAATCCAAGTATGACAAGAAGTGGATGAATACTTCAACCATTCATACATTGCTGAGTGTTCAAACTGTGTTTGAATAAGGCATATGCTGAACTGTAACCAATCCAGTCATTCTGTACCTCACTTCCAAATTCTGTACATCATTTCCCTTTTTTTGTCTATAAATCTTCTTCTACCACATGGCTGTACTAGACTCTCTGTGAACCTGCTGTGATTCTGGGGGTTGCCTGATTTACAAATCATTCATTGTTCAATTAAACTCCTTTAAATTTAATTCAGCTGCAGTTTTTCTTTTATCAAAAGGGACAGGATACAAAATGGAATCAGCAATGTGGCAAATACAAAAACACATACCAAGAACTCTTATTCCCTTAAGCCATTTATGCCTGGTGTTCCATCACTGGAATGCTAAGCATGTGACATTTATATCCTACTGTTCAAGGTCATCGCCAAGGTCTGATTTTTCACACATCTACAATTCAAAAAATCACAACCTCTGGCATAAATGGGTTAACAAAGTGTGTGCCATAAATTCAACTATAAATATTCTAGCTTACGAAAAACTACGAGTAACATAAATCCCAGGGTCTGATTTAAAAAAAAAAAACTGCCTGAGAAACACGTATGTGACCTGATAGAAAGATTTTTTTCAACCCAAGAAAGATTTTTTTTTTTTTACATTAAATGAACAATATCCCTATGTCTTTAGAATGGGCAAAGTGACAGGTGTCACAAAACTTCTTAGACGATTCCTCAAAGAAAACCATCAGCATCTCTCCATAGAGCCTTTTATTTTGAGACAGAGTCTTGCTCTGTTGCCCAAGTGGGAATACAGTGGCATGACAATCATAACCTACTGCAGCTTCAACCTTCTGGGCTCAAATGATCCTCCTGCCTCAGCTTCTGGAGAGCTGGGTCTTCAGGCATACGTCACCAGTCCTAGATGACTTATTTTCTCTAGAGATGGGGTCTCACTTTATTGCCCAGCTGGGCTTGAACTCCTGGGCTCAAGCAATCTTCCCACCTGGGCCTCCCAAAGTGCTAGGATTACAGGCATGAACCACCACACCTTGCCAAAACCATTTACTGTCAGCAAGTCTACGGAGCTCCAGGCCGCAGACATCTGCTGGTACATCCTATGCCAACTTGCAATAGGCAAGGTTTGTTTAGCTGGGACTGTGTCTGTGATTGCCGCTGCTGTTATTTTAAAATCAATGTGCTTAGGAGGGGTATGCATGCCTCCATTCTTCCCCCTCTATTGTTTTTAAATACTGTTGCTTCATACATTTATGTTTCATAACTGGGTCTTAAAGGCCACTGAAGACCCCAGCCATTCATCAATTTATTCAATGGATATTTTTGAGCACCTTTTATTGCTCTCTTCTCCATCAACAAAAAACATATCCTACTTCAGAAGCTTAAATTCTAGGAGAATGAAACTGGCAACAGGTTAAGTAAAATTATATGCTTTATCAGATGGGTAAGTGTTACAGAAAATAAAGCAAGAAAAGGCAAGAATGCTACAGGGAGAAAATTTTTATGGAGTCAATGAAGTCCTCACTGAGAAGATCATGTCTGAATAATGACCTGTGTAAGGTCTTCTAAGCCAACTGACTGCGCCATGGAGGTCATGGTAACCTCTATGACCTGCACATGCACTGCAGATGAGTTCCTGGAACAATAAAGTCTAAAGTAACTGGAAGACCACAAAAAGGGGAATAATGATCAGCACCTAATTAACTTGGAGACATTCTTCTATTATTCCTTATGCCAGCCTCAACTGATAAGGCAACTGGACTTTGTAACTGACCTTGGTCAACCTCATGACTCCAGACCCTATGACCTCCTCCCAGCTTGAAAAAACCACCCTGAATTGTAACTTCTGTAACCTTCCACTGCCTAACTCAAACCTATAAAACCAGCTCCTACTCCACCACCCTCTGCTGACTCTTTTCAGACTCAGCCCGCCCGCATCTGGGTGAATAAACAGCCATGTTGCTCACACAAAGCCTGTTTGGGGGGGTGTCTCTTCATTCAGGGAGTGTTTTAACAACCTGAAAGGTCAAGGAACTATAAATATCTAAAGCAACAGCAAGTGCAAAGGCACCAAGGTAGGGAGTGGTTTGCCTTGCTGGAAGAACAGCACAGAAGTTAACTCGCCAGAACAAAAGGCAAGGAGGAGTGGAGAAGTGGTAAGAGAGAGAGGAAATGGTAGAGGGGCAAGACCGATCATATGGACCCTGGTAGGGTCATTACGCACTTGAGTGTAACCAAGTACCCCCATTTCTCCAGAGTCATGTAAACCAAAAACAAGTTCTAAGCCTTCCCCCGAGCCATGTGAATGGACCCCTCCTCTCAACCAAGGACATGCTAGAGTTAACCTGGACATCTAGTTCAGACCATGATGGAGGAGGAGGTAAGACATGCCTCACTATATTTAAGCAGGAAAGGCCATGAAACAAACCTCTCGACCACCCAACTGGGAAGTGGTGATTTATTTGGCTGGGAGCTGCGGCAGCATAGATCCCCAACAGCCGAGCTCCCTTAACAAAGAAAATACCTGCCCTTTTACAGGCTTACAACTCTAGAAATTACATGTGAAAGGGTATTGATCTATGAAGTAAGCATGGAGTACGTCACTTAGGTGGGGGTGTGATCGTGTTTAAGTAAAAACAGTGTCTTCTGGAAAGATTCCTCCATACCATGCCTGCCATCTATAAGAGTGTGATTAAGGGTGGCACCCGAGTCTGCCAGCTTTTACTTCTCCTATTGAAAACAATGTAGAAGTCTATGGAGAAGTGCTCTTAGAAGCTTAAGATGATTAAGAATCTCTCTTCTCAATACCTGT
Organism: Alouatta palliata; assembly: GCA_004027835.1. Classification (NCBI taxonomy): domain Eukaryota; kingdom Metazoa; phylum Chordata; class Mammalia; order Primates; family Atelidae; genus Alouatta; species Alouatta palliata. The sequence goes on from PVKV010009470.1 coordinate 51,615, forward strand.
CCAACACTACCACCACCGTGGACCTTAAGTCTGATAATAAACATTTACAGTCTATTCTACCCTTGCTACTTGGAGGCTCATCTGCAGAAAACCTAGGTCTTTATAATCCCTTATCAGAATCCAGACATTCCTTTCTATAGATAACTCCTTCAATCAGTTGTCAATCAGAAAAATTTTAAATCTACCTATGACCCTTTCAGATTGAGCTAATGTAGGTCTTACCCATATTGACTGGTATATATCTCCCTAAAATGTATAAAAGCAAGCTGTACTCTGACCACCTTCTGCACCTATCACCAGGATCTCCTGAGGCTGTGTCACAGTGCCTCCTTAACCTTGGCAAAGTAAACTGAGATTTGTCTTACAGACTTCACAATGGTTTAATTATTTGTTTCCCTCCTGTCTGGCTTAGCTGGCTCCCCGTTTCCCAATCAGTCCTTCAGACATGCAAATACAACCTTTTACCTCCTGTCTTGCCACACATTCCCTACAGGGCAAGTTCTTCTAACTTTATGCTCCAAGACAGATACCTCCTGGAGAGCACACAGTGGATTTGCAAACCAAAGCATGCTTGCCAGAGAACTTCCACCCTCCAGGCAGGGATTTGAAAACATGCCTATGTGGCCACTTTCACAACTTACTCTGCCAAGGAAAGTGCCAACTAAGCTGTGCCATAGCTAAAACATCAACTTAGCAGGAAACCCCCAGTCCTTGCTCATTTCCTCCCTTACCTTATAAAAATGCCTGCTTTCTGCTCCAAAAGTGAAGCCACACAGCAGGGCATCTGTACATCTTCCCCAAGCTGTAAACACTTTGGAATAAATTCACTTGCTTTGTATCAGGCCTCATTCATGTTAATTGGACTCTGTATGTGGTGAGCAACTAACCCATCTTTCAGTTATGATGTTGGTGGCCTATACAGGAAACCTCTGTGCACTACAGGGAGGCCTGTGCCTGACCACTGTTTCACTACTGGGCGAAGTATGAGGTTGCCTGGGAGTACCAGCGGCTGGTGGTTAGATGGGAGCATTAGGGAATTTCCCAGGAGCCGCAAAAATGCTTTTCTTTTTGAGGCACCTCCCTTTTGCCTCCCTGCGTGATATTGGCTGTCTTCAACACTTTGCTGATGCAAAGAAAGTGAACTCTGAGAAAAAAAAAAAGCCAGAAAACTTCACAACTAAGCTGGTCAGGAATGCCCCTAACCACCCTCTGCCTCTTTTGGGGTGTTGCTAAAGCCCTGTCATACTTAGGACTTGGTTTGCTAGTGATATCATTTGAGCATTTTTGTTTTTATGTTCTGGAAGGAAGGAGACAAACAGCAAAGTGTGGCTCAACAGTCAGAGACAGGTTCCTTTTGGAGAATAAATCTGAGAGGGGCTTCTGGCCAATTTAGGTCAGGAGAGTTCTCTTTCATAGACTAAGGGTATTTAAGGGTTTATCGATAGAGAGCTTATCTCAGATTCAGATTGCTTCTGGATGGAGGAAAGTTTTATTACAGGGTTGGAATGTTTCTGGTCAAAGGGGAGTTTATCTCAGAGTTGGCATGTTTCTGGTTAGAAGGGGGTTCATCTTGGGGTTGGAATGTTTCTGGTCGGTGGGTGGCATTTGTGATTTACAGTCATGGCATTAGCCATTAGGATGATTTTGGGGGCTGGATTTAGGTGCTTTTTAAATCAAGGGGAACTTAAAATGGCAGTGTTTGTCCAAGATGACAATGCTCGTATTCTGTCATGCAGCACCACAGAACCTCTGCTCAGATGGGACTCAGATGTCTATGGATTCATTTTGGAACTGGGTTGGAGGATTCAGGCTATCAACCAGCCCTTCTACCAGGGATTTTGTTTGGAAATACACCATTTGTTTGCGTGAATATATGCCTTTGGGTGTGAGCCCTGATTTCTTTTCCAGCTTCACTCTTCTAATTATTGTCAGTCAAGAAAAATGATGAGACAAGTCTCAATCATTTTAGGAGGTTTATTTGCCAAAGTTCAGGATGCACGCCCCTGACACAGCCTCAGGAAGTCCTGACAACATGTGCCCAAGATGGCTGGGGCACAGCTTGGTTTTATACATTTTAGGGAGACATGAGACATCAATCAATAGATGTAAGAAGTACACTGGTTCCATCCAGAGAGGCAGAGAGGGGGCTTCCAGGTCTCAGGTAGCTGTGACAAACTGTTGCATTGTTTGAGTTTCTGATAAGCCTTTTCAAATGAGGCAATCAGAATATGCATCTATTTCAGTGAGCAGAAGGATGACTTTGAATAGAATGGAAGACAGATTTGCCCAGAGCAGTTCCCAGCTTGAGGGGCCCAAGATATTTACCTTCACACTACCAGCTTTACTTACACCATCAGCCACTTATAGCCTTACTCTTCTCAGCAGCAGGCACCCCTAGCTCCCTCTGGCTGGAACAATTCACTTTGACTGGTGGCTTGCAGAGGTTAGAGGAACCCATCCCACACCATGTAGACCTGGGGTGCTGAGGCTTATCACAGGCAAAGATCTAGCCTATCTACAATGCCGCCTCCTGGATGAGACACAGCTATAAATATTTAACTAGGCTGGGTGCACTGACTGATGCCTGTAATCCCAGGACTTTGGAAGGCCGAGGCAGGCAGATCACCTGAGGTCAGGAGTTCGAGACCAGCCTGGCCAACATGGTGAAACCCTGTCTCTACTAAAAATAAAAATAAAAAATTAGCCAGGTGGGTGGCATACGCCTGTGGTCCCAGCTACTTGGGAGGCTGAGGAAAGGAAATCACCTTAACCCAGGAGATGGAGGTTGCAGTGAGCAGAAATCGAACTACTGCACTCCAGCCTGGGTGACAAAGTGAGACTTTGTCTCAAAAAAAAAAAAAAAATTAGGCTGATCCATTCTTAAAAACTGGACAGGCTTATGGTAACCTTTATGAATACCCCTTGCTCCTTCTGTAGCCTGTTAAACATATATACTTAGACAACCTGTCATGATATCCGGTTATGATTGGCATTGGGGAACTTGCATAATAACTAAGAGTTTGGGAAATGCCTCTGATAGCCCTGAAAAGTATGTACCAACAAATTAAAGCTATATCTGACCCGACATTGTCACTAGACCGATGGTTAGCATCCTGATTCAGGACAGGATCATGCTGGTGGCAAAGCTACTTGTAAGAGTGGCCCAGATTTCAGGGATGGGCATATCCCTCCATTATGGAGCTCACTGCTGTTGCATCCTCTATATGGGAATACAAGACAGGCTCTTTCAGAGACCTTCTAGACTAGCAGTCCCCAACCTTTTTGGCAACAGAGACTTGTTTCATAGAAGACCGTTTTTCCACAGGATGGGGTGAACAGGAAGGGAGGATGGTTTGGAGATCACACTGTTCTGCCTCAAAGCAGGCATTAGATTCTAATGAGGAATGCACAGCCTAGACCCCTTGCATGTGCGGTTCACAAAAGGTTTTGTGCTCCTGTGCAAATCTAATGACACAGGATTTGGCAGGAGGCAGAGGTCCAGCGGTAATGCTCACTAGCCCCCACCCCAACTCCCTCACCTCCTGCTATGTGGCCTGGTTCCTAACAGGCCATAGAATGGTACTGGTCTGCAACCCGAGGGCTGGGGACCCCCGTTCTAGACCTCACACCATAATGCTGCAACCAATACTGTAAGGTTGATAGCCTCGCTGGGAGCTGGATGAACAACACTTACCCCTTCCCATGTCTGATATTTAGCATCTGGCTTTTCCATGTGGGCTCTCCTCACCCACACCCACTTCTGCATTTCACTCCCAGATTTATACTCAGCACTAAACTATGCATTCTTAGCACTAAACTATGCATTTGAACCCGCCAAAATTTTAAAAATCCCACCAAGCCTTACCCAATGGCAGCTCACCCCATACATCCTTAGCCAGCCCACCTTATGCTTTGTTTCCCCAATATCCAATCAGTTGCCTCTAACCCCTATAAAACCCCTTGCCCTGGGAAGTTAAGTGCGACTTCTCTGGCCCCCGCTTTCCAGACCACAGAACCTCACCTGGGAGCTTAATAAATTAGCATTTAATTTTCCTAGGCTGGTTTCAGTTTCCTCATTTTAAACTCGGCAATTCCGAGGACCTGAGCATAGAGGAGACGTCCCTACACTCTTGTATTCTCCCCGTAAGGGGTTTGCCAGGGGTCAGGAACCTGAGGAGGCGTCCCCGTCTTCCTGAACCCTCTCCGGTGTTCGGCAGTGCCATCCAGGACGCCTTCCAATCGTCTCTGCAGCAGCGAGTAAGGTTGGGGTAATCAGAAGCCCCATTTGCAAACCCGGGCCCTGCCTAACAGCAGGACCAAATCCCCAGCTTACGCTACTAAAACGTCTAACTCAAATCAGCCCTTTGGCATATAAGCTCAAGTTAATTAAGTAACTACACTTTCAGTTTCTCTTCCTAACCCAGGCAAGAGTGTGTGGATGAGTGAATTTATGTGTAGTCCTACGGCTTAACAGCTACGGGGCTTGAGTGGGCCTCCACCCGCGGTTCCACGGGGACATCATAAGGCATAACGGTGATTCACCTCAGGACCAAGAGTTCTGAGATAACCAGGCCCAGGGGTTATACGGGTACACCTTAGCCAAGATGCCCCTGAAACATCCCTTCGGGGACATGGCCGGGAAGGCATTCAGACTGGTCTCCCATCTGGGGGGCACCCATCCTTTGTCCGTCAATCCAATATGTGGTTCTGTCTTTACTGTAAATTCACCAACTTCATTGGACTCCTGCTAGCTAACATACAGTGAGTGGCTTAAGCCTGCTTCCCTCAGAGTAGAAGATATCTTACAGTGGGTAACAGACCACTGGCTACAGGGGTCCTTCCCTGAATTTCTGTCGTTAGAGATAACTCTGTTCTCCTTTTTCCTTCTATTTTTTCCCTACCCACTTTCCCTCACATCCCCAGTTTCCTATCTCAAAAACCCACCACCAGGGCCTAAAGCCTATCAATACCCAACTCCTAGCCCAGGAACTCCTTATCCCCACCAGTTCCCCTTATAACACTCTTATCTTGCTGGTCCAGAAGTCGTCCAGGGACTACTGCCTAGTTCAGGACCTACGCCTTATTAACAAGGCAGTGGTACCCCTCCACCCTGTAGTCCCCAACCCATATACCCTATTATCCGACATTCCCTCCACTACCTCCTATTTTACGGTTCTTGACCTCAAGGATGCCTTCTTTACCATTCCCCTACACCCTAGGTCTTACTTTCTCTTTGCCTTCACCTGGATCGATCCAAACACCAACCTGTCACAACAGCTCACCTGGACGGTCCTGCCTCAGGGATTCAGGGACAGCCCTCACATATTTGGGCAAGCCTTGACAGCCAACCTGAGCTCCTGCCCCCTCCAGCCCAGTCTCCTTCTCCAGTACCTAAATAACCTGTTACTTTGTAGCCCCTCCCTCTCCCTATCTCAACAGCATACTGCCACTCTCCTTAACTTGCTTAGATTTCAGGGATATCGAGTATCTCCCTCCAAGGCACAATTATCAGTTACCTCGGTGGTCTACTTGGGCATTTGCCTCACCCCTACAACTAAAAGCCTAACAACAAATCGCCAAAAGGCACTCCTTTCGCTGCAGCCTCCAGAGACAGCTAACCAAATTCTCTCCTTTTTAGAGTTTGTAAAGTCCTTCTGCCACTGGATATCTAATTTTGCTTCTCTAAACCTCTATATGCAGCTGCTAAAGACACACCCACAGGACCCCTATCCCATCCTGGGGTAGTAAAGCAGGCTTTTAAAACCTTACAGACTGCCCTGTCCACCACACCTCTCCTTCACTTGCTGGATCTTAACCGCCCTTTCCACTTGTTCACTAATAAAAAACAAGGAATAACATTTGGGGTCTTAACCCAATCCCTAGGCCCCACGTATCGTCCAGTAGCCTACTTATCAAAACAGCTTAACCCTGCTGTCAGAGGGTGGCAGCCTTGCCTGCGAGCCCTAGGAGCGGCTACAGAGCTGACAAAGGAATCCCTCAAGCTCACCTTAGGCCAGCCCATTTCAGTGTTCTCTCCTCATCGGCTAACTGACCTTCTCTCTCACAAATCCCTCGCACATCTAGGACCCTCCTGCTTACAGGAGTTTCATCTACTCTTCATTAAAAATCCTTCAGTTAGCCTCCATCCCACTTCTCCACTCAACCCAGCTACTTCGCTTCCTCTTCCGTCTCACTCTCCTTTCCCAGCCCACTCCTGTCCTGAACTCATAAACACACTTACCAAACCCCGAGAAGGCCTAACCAACCTTCCTCTATCTAACCCAGACCTCACTCTATATGTAAATGAGAGTTCCATAATAACAGCTAAGGGACAACGAAAAGCAGCTTATGCAGTAGTCACAGACTCAGCCACCCTGGAGGCCCGCCACCTTTCCGATGGAACCACATCACAAAAAGCAGAACTCATTGCCTTAACCCGGGCCCTTGCACCAGCACAGGGAAAACGGGTGAATATCTATACTAATTCAAAGTATGCTTTCCTTATTATCCACTGTCATTCTGCCCTCTGGAAAGAAAGGGGATTCCTTACTACCAAAGGATCTCCCATAATCAATGCCATTCAAATCTCTAATCTCCTGCAAGCTCTGTCACTGCCCAAAAAAGTTGCTGTCACCCACTGCCAAGGGCACCAGGCCCAGCAGGATGCCGTTTCCCGGGGCAATGCAAAGGCAGACACGGCAGCAAAATCCTTAGCCAGTACCAGGCAGCCCCCACCAGGAGGATACTTTTGGTGTAATGGGACCCTAACCAAAGTTATAAATGCCTCCCTCCCCTCCCGCTGTGTGCCCATTACTCTAGTCCCGCAGTTAAAGGTATACAAGCAAGCTAAGCTCCTATCCCTGACACCTACTCCTACTTGCCAAAACAAACAAGCTGTCTTCCTCCCAATACTAGTCAGCCCTCTTTAGCGGCTGCTAAAATAGGAGGCAGAGCAATGGGCTACAGTGTCACTTCAGCTGCTCAGCTAAAAGACAAACTCCGTGTGGCCATTGAGGCATCAGCTGCCTCTCTGACATCCCTCCAGCAACAAATAATGTCACTGGCTCAGGTAACTCTCCAAAATCGGCGGGCCCTAGACCTGCTAACGGCAGAAAAAGGGGGTACTTGCCTGTTTCTCCAGGAGCAGTGTTGCTATTACATCAGTAAAGCAGGCCTCCTAAAAGAAAATGTCAACACTCTCTACCACCTCCGAGAAAACCTCTGTAAAAAACAAAACACACCTGCCGGGCGCGGTGGCTCACGCCTGTAATCCCAGCACTTTGGGAGGCCGAGGCGGGTGGATCACGAGGTCAAGAGATCGAGACCATCCTGGTCAACGTGGTGAAACCCCGTCTCTACTAAAAATACAAAAAATTAGCTGGGCGTGGTGGTGTGCGCCTGTAGTCCCAGCTACTCAGGAGGCTGAGGCAGGAGAATTGCTTGAACCCAGGAGGCGGAGGTTGCGGTGAGCCGAGATCGCGCCATTGCACTCCAGCCTGGGCAACAAGAGCGAAACTCCGTCTCAAAAAAAAAAAAAACAAAACAAAACACACCAGACTCACCTCTCAACTGGTGGCAATCCCCCATGCTCACCTGGCTGGCCCCCATCATCATTCCTCTTACCATAGTTTGTTTCTTGCTAATGTTAGCCCCTTTCTTTCTCAGGTTTCTACAAGCCTGCATAAGGGAAATTTCCAGGGTAGCCATAAACCAGATGTTACTTCTCCTGTAAGTCCGAATCCCAACCGAGGCACCGACCAGCTGACCCCCCCCACTCGGCCCCGTTCAGCAGGAAGTAGTCAGAAAGAAGCGACGCCCTATATCATCAAAAAGGTCGGGATGTAAGGTCGATAGCCTCGCTGGGAGCCCGATGAACAACACCCACCCCTCTCCATGTCTGATACTCAGCATCTGGCTTCTCCACTCGGGCTCTCCTCACCCACGCCCACTTCTGCATTTCACTCCCAGATCTATACTCAGCACTAAACTATGCATTTGAACCCACCAAATTTTTAAAAATCCCACCAAGCCTTACCCAATGGCAGCTCGCCCCATACGTCCTTAGCCAGCCCACCTTATGCTTTGTTTCCCCAATAACCAATCAATTGCCTCTAACCCCTATAAAACCCCCTGCCCTGGGAAGTTAAGTGCAACTTCTCTGGCACCCCTTTCCGGACCACAGAACCTCGCCCAGAAGCTTAATAAATTGGCATTTAATTTTCCTAGGCTAGTCTCAGTTTCCTCATTTTAAACTCGGCAAAAACCCTTACAAATACCATCTGTAAGTCCATGTACCTGTGAATATTTCCAACTCCAAGTAGATCACTTCCATTCTGATAGCCAATGACTACACCCCACTTTCAGCACAAAGTAGCCAGAATAAATATGCCACCCAGATTCCACAGAAATGGGAGGGCCTTTGGGGGTGGGGAATTGTTACTGAGTACCCCAGTTTATCTAAGAGGTGGTGTTTTTTCCTTCTTCTTTTGCTCCCTTGGCTCCCCATTTCTACCTAGCCCCTCAGAAATGCAAATAGAACCTTTCAACTCCCACCTCACCAAACATTCCCTACAGAGCAAGTTCTTCTAACCATGTGCTCCAAGACAGATCTCTCCTTGCAAGATGACAGTCAATGGGCAGACCACCAAAGCATACCTGCCGCGGAACTTTCGCCTCCAAGGCATGGCCTCAGAACTTCCACTTTGTAGGGGTTGCTCTGAAACTTTCATCCACCCAGAGGGCATGTAGAAAGCATGCCTGTTTGAACACTTTTACAACTTACTTCTGCTCAGGAAGGCACCACGACCATGCCTGAGGACACAGCCGCCCCTCCCCTAGCGCTCTCCAAAGCGTAGGCAAAGGCATGAAGAGTGTTGTAATGAATATAAGAAAAATAAATAAACCCTGGACAGGGCATCCCGTGAGCAGGGCTACAGCAACTGCTGGCTGGAAAACATTCAAGCAGCAGGTGTGGAACTCTCACCACAGTCATTCCTTTTCAGGTGTCCACCGAACGCACAACTCTGAACCGTCACCTCCTCATGAGCCCTCCAACATAAACTAGCTGCAAAGTTAGTTCTGGAAGTGATCAAGTAACTAAACAAATGACTGCCTTCCTGGGATTATCATAATCCGCTGAAAAAACGGTTAAGAGCCAGGGCACCCTGGAGAACAATAGCCCTTTTTTCTGGCCCAAAAGTGTTTCCACATGTCCTGGCAGTTAGGGCACCTGTACAGGCAGTGGCCCCAACAGGTGGCTCAAGTCTCTAATAAGCACTGGTATAGAAAGGAAAAGGGCTCCAGGCACCCCAGCACTGCCACTCACTGCATGGGTAACTCAGGGCAAGTCACTCTTCTGTGAGTCACAGTTACTCACCTCTCAGTTGAGGGGTTGGTTTGTTTTTGAGACAGTGTCTTGCTGTGTTGCCCAGGCTGGAGTGCAACTGCGTGAGAGAGAGTGTAACCTCACTGCAACCTCCGCCTCCCAGGTTCAGGCACTTCTCCTTCTCCCAAGTCACTGGGATTACAGGCATGTGCCACCACGTCCAGCTAATTTTTTTGAATTTTTAGTAGAAATGGAGTTTCACCATGTTAGCCAGCCTAGTCGTGAACTCCTGACCTCAGGGGATCCTCTTGCCTCAGCCTCCCAAAGTGCTGGGATTACAGGCGTGGGCCACCACATCCAGCCTTCAGTTGAGGGTTTTATGAGGAGTCATGAAATTATGAAGTGAGGAACACAGCCCAGTAAACAACGGGGACTCACTAAATTCATGCTGGTTCCCTTTGCCCCACTCCACACGGGTTGACCAAGTGCCCATGTGGGCATCCCGCCATCTCTCCAGCACACCTGGCTGCTGTGCTTTCTGACTTGCCTGTCCTAGGTACTGCCTGAGTAAGTCCAGAGTGTCTCTGGCCATGATCAAGGCCAGGGAAACCTACTCCATGACCCCATTTGTTTCTAGGGGAGGTCAGCTGCATCCCTGCCCCCCACGTCCCTCAGAGCCCTGGCCTTGCCCAAATACACCCCCAACCAAGGAGAAAGCCCTGATAAGCCTCCATGGCAGAAGGGCACAGTGTGCTCCAGGAAGAGGCCCAGGCCGACTGAGTGCTGATGAGGACACAAGGGCCTGGAAATTCAGTAAAACTTCTCCGAGTTTCTCTCTCTACCAAAAAAAGAAAATACATGGCTTCTTAAGAGTGCTTTGTGGGCCGGGCGTGGTGGCTCACGCCTGTAATCCCAGCACTTTGGGAGGCCGAGGCGGGTGGATCACGAGGTCAAGAGATCGAGACCATCCTGGTCAACATAGTGAAACCCCGTCTCTACTAAAAATACAAAAAATTAGCTGGGCATGGTAGCACGTGCCTGTAGTCCCAGCTACTCGGGAGGCTGAGGCAGGGGAATTGCTTGAACCCGGGAGGCGGAGGTTGCAGTGAGCTGAGATCGTGCCATTGCACTCCAGCCTGGGTAACAAGAGCGAAACTCCGTCTCAAAAAATAAAAAACGAGTGCTTTGTGTTTCAGGAAAAATAGTAAAGAGCAAATTCCTTTGTGGAAGAGAAGAATTGTCCTGGGTGTTTAATATACAGGCAATACCTCTGGGTTTAAAGAATGGGACTTGCCCAAGGTCTCCAACTAGTTTAGGAGAGCTAGGAATTAGGTCACCTCTCCCTGCACAAAGAGGATTTTGACACACTGCTACAGGGGTCCTTTGCCAGCTCCCCCATCCTCTCCCAGCCACCTTCCAGGGCTGTGGAAGCTAGAAAGAGGCTGTGGAACCAACTGGCAGAGACCAGCGAGCCACAGAGACAAACTGAAACACGTAGGACGAAGCCAGTAAAGTTCTAGAAAATCAGGCTGTTGGCCAGGTACCATGGCTCATGCCTGTTATCCCAGCACTTTGGGAGGCCGAGGAGGGAGGATACTTGAAGCCAGGAATTTGAGATCAGCCTGGGCAACAGAGTAAGACCCTGCCTCTATTAAAAAAAAAAAAAAAATTTAAGTCAGACTGCTGACATCTGTGGAACCACCTGAGGCCCAGACCTCTCCTCGAGATTTCCACATAATGATCCTGCCGCGTTGCTTGAAATAACCTGACTCTACTTCTTCCGCCCAAAGAAGCCCCAGTGCTACGGTTCATCCTCTCGGTTCCAGTTTCTCTCTGAAGGACCAGCACTACCCTGACCCCTGCCTGCCCGGGATGAATACCCAACCAGTCCTTGGCTTCCCGGCTTCTCTTCTCTCACTCCTTATGCCCCAGAGGTGTTCTGCTCAGTCATTACCTTGGCTATCAGATAGCAGCACAATGGGTGAGGGGTCTTTGGGGTCTCCAGAGTCTCTTCCCGTGCACGTTTGTGTCAGGTGCTCTGTGCGCGTCTCCTCAGCTTTCAGTTTTTCTCAGTTTCAATTCCAGACGCTACTCTCTTCCTGCCCTCAGACCCGAGTTCAGCTCCGTCTCAACTCCCCTGAGCTGCACAGCCGCGGACTGCGTCTCCAGTGCCCCTCACCCTCCCCTGCAGCCGCACACCCCAGCATTTCAGAGTCATGAAACAGCCTGAATGTTGAATCCTCACAGCGCCCGAACGCCCTCTGCATCACGAGCGCAGTCGGTCCTTTCTGACTAGACGGGAAGGGCAGCTCCTGCTGCGCCAGGGAGACGCCACCACAGCCCCCGGGCACTGAAACGCGTCCTCCTTACCTTCTTGTCCTGCCCTTGAAACCACAGTCTGCCTCTTCCTCAGCACGGCCTTGCCAGGGTAAAGTCACTTGAGCATGGGTCCTCTGTTCTTCCTTGTCTCCGCCGGGCTAACCATCTCCATTTCCTCTCTCTCTGCTCAGACATGGCGGTGTTAACGCCCCTCGCTACCCGACTCACCCCTCTCTCCACGCGCTGGACTCACAGCGCTTCTCAGGCTTTACGGTGCATCCAGATCACCTGGGCTCTCATCAGCACTCACTTTAGGATTCTGCTGGTCTGGGGTGGGGCCTGGCAGTCTAAGGTCCTAACACCTCCCAGGTGAGGCCAATGCTACAGGTCTGCCACTGTGAGTAGCAAAGCTTCCACGTGGGATTGCCCTTTTACTTGGAATCTTCTGGAGCTTGTTATAAGCCCTAGCCCAGAACACCTGCATCAGATTCTGCAGTTCCACAAGGTCCACAGATGCAACGTATATTCTTTAATGTTTGAAAAACTGGAGTGGAGGTTGGCAACCACGGCCGCACATTAGAATCACCTGGGAAATCGGAAAACCAGCCCAATACCCAGCAGCACCCTAGATCGTTATGTTAGAAAGTATGATCTGGGCACCAACATCATGGTACAGCTCCGCAGGTGATTCCAGTGTGCAACTGGGTGTGAGAGCTCTGCCGCGGAGCCTCAACGTGCAGGTGCCACCTCTGAGACCACGGTCTTAGAAAGACAGTAGCTCAAGCTTCTCCAGTCACAACCTTAAGTACCAACCGCAGCCATCCACATGGCCGGCTTTTCTGAGGCACTACAGAATAGCAGTTAGGAGCTCTATTCTGGAGTCAGGTAGATCTGGGTGTGAACCTTAATTCCAGCATTTATTAACTGTGTGACCTCAGAAAATTTACAAAATTCTCCATGCCTCAGTTCCTTCATGTGTAAGGTGGAGCAGATATAGTAGTGTCTCCCAAAGTTACTGAAAGGTTGATTAAACGAGGAGAAGCACATACAGTGTGTGGAATAGTGTTGCAGCCCTGTGAGCACAGTGCTCAGTCATGGTTAGTTGCTGTTTTTTGGTTTTTTTTTTTTTTACTATTATTATTGTTTTGAGACAGAATCTCACTTTGTTACCCAGGCTGGAGTACAGTGGCGTGATCTCAGCTCACTGAAACCTTTGCCTCCTGGGTTCCAGTCATTCTGCTGCTTTAACCTTCAAAGTAGCTGGGACTATAGGCACACACCACCACACTTGGCTAATTTTTTTTTTTTTAGATCGAGTTTCGCTCCTATTGCCCAGGCTGGAGTGCAATGGCACGATCTTGGCTCACTACAACCTCTGCTTTTCAGGTTCAAGCGATTCTCCTGACTCAGCCTCCCAAGTAGCTGTGATTACAGGCATGCGCCACCACTCCCAGCTAATTTTGTATTTTTAGTAGAGACAGGGGTTCCTCCATGTTAGTCAGACTGGTCTCGAACTCCCAGCCTCAGGTGATCCGCCCGCCTCAGCCTCTCAAAGTGCTGGGATTACAAGAGTGAGCCACCGCGCCCGGCCTATGCCTGGCTAATTTTTGTATTTTTAATAGAGACAGGGTTTCTTTTTTTTTTTTTTTTTTTTTTTTGAAACGGAGTTTCGCTCTTGTTAACCAGGCTGGAGTGCAATGGCGCGAT
>PVKV010009470.1:65065-80929 GCA_004027835.1 Alouatta palliata
TCAAGCAATTCTCCCGCCTCAGCCTCCCGAGTAGCTGGGACTACAGGCACGTGCCACCATGCCCAGCTAATTTTTGTATTTTTAGTAGAGACAGGGTTTCACCATGTTGACCAGGATGGTCTCGATCTCTTGACCTCGTGATCCACCCGCCTCGGCCTCCCAAAGTGCTGGGATTACAGGCGTGAGCCACCGCGCCCGGTTTCACCATAATGGCCAGGCTGGTCTTGAACCCCCAACCTCAGGTGATCCGCCCTCTTTGGCCTCCCAAAGTACTGGGAATATGGGTGTGAGCTACCGCACCCGGCCAGTGCTGTTTATTTATATTGATGTTAAAACTACTGTGCCTGTGTGTGCTCTATTTGTGTGCTCTGTTGAGGTTTCCCTTTGCAAGGGGTTCATTTTTAACCAATTCTGGCTAAGGCAGAAAATAAGGGTATTACATAACTGTGTCCACACCTAAGGACAGAGATGAGGCCAGCTGCAAGTATCTTAGCTAGAAAATTTCAAGTTTAGCCATGCACGGTGCTTACGCCTGTAATCTCAGCACTTTCTGAGGCCAAGACAGGTGGATCACCTGAGGTCAGGAGTTCAAGACCAGCCTGGTTAACATGGCAAAACCCTGTCTCTACTAAAAATACAAAAATTAGCCAGGCATGGCAGTGCATGCCTGTAATCCCAGCTACTTGGAAGGCTGAGGCAGGAGAATCACTTGAACCCAGGAGGCGGAGGTCAAAGTGAGCTGAGATCGCACCATTACATTCCAGCCTGGGCAGCAAGAGCGAAACCGTGTCTCAAAAAAAAAAAGAAAAAAGGAGAGAAAATTTCAAGTGCTATCCTGGGAATGATTGAGTCTGAACAGTTTCCTTGAGCCATTTAATTCGGTTCAAATTTCCAAGTGAAAGTCTAAATGGGCTCTGCTAGGGTCATTTGTCCCTTAGTGGGAGGTAAGGAGCCCTTTCAAAAACATTTCCACCAGGACCACAGAGAACGGGTGGTGGTGCCGGGGGGGGAGGCTGGTTCTTCAAGAGAAGCCAGAAGCTGTCACCTGAGTAAAAGAAGACACAGGCTGGCCAAGTAGCACGAGACATACACTTCAACCCAGTTATATTTTAAGCCCAACAGCACAACCTTATCTTTATTACTTTTTTTTTTTTTTTTTTTTGAGATGGAGTCTCACTGTGTTACCCATGCTGGAGTACAGTGGTGCAATATTGGCTCACTGCAACCTCTGCCTCCTAGATTCAGGCGATTCTCCTGCCTCAGCCTCCCAGATTGCTGGGATTACAGGTGAGTGTCACCACACTCGGCTAATTTTTGTATTTTTAGTAGAGACAGGGTTTCACCATGTTGGTCGGGCTGGTCTGGAACTCCTAACCTCGTGATCTGCCCACCTCGACCTCCCAAAATGCTGAGATTACAGGCATAAGCCACTGCACCCGGCCTGTTTTAATATTTTTATCACTCCAAAAAGAAATCTTGTTCCCATTAGCAATCACTCATCATTCCACCTTCACCCCAGTTTCTGGAAACCACCAAGCTACTTTCTGTTTTTATAGACTGGCCTGTTCTGAACATTTTATATGCATAAAATTATAACATACATGGTCTTTTGTGACTGGCTTCTTTCACTTCGAATGTTTCCAGGCTGGGCATTGTGTCATGCTTGTGATCATAGGACTTTGGGAGACTGAGGTGGGTAGATCCTTTGAGCCCAGGAGTTCAAGACCAGCCTGGGCAACATGGTGAAACCCTGTCTGTACTAAAAATACAAAAATTAGGCCGGGTACGGTGGCTCACGCCTATAATCCCATCACTTTGAGAGGCTGAGGCAGGCGGATCACAAAGTCAAGAGATTGAGACCAAAGAGATACTGGCCAACATAGTGAAATCCCTGACTCTACGAAAAACACAAAAAGGAGCTGAGCCTAGTGGCATGCACCTATAGTCCCAGCTACTTGGGAGACTGAGACAGGAGAATAGCTTAAACCTGGGAGTCAGAGGTTGCAGTGAGCCAAGATCCTGCCACTGCATTCCAGCCTGGCGACAGAGCGAGACTTCACCTTAAAAAATAGAAAAAAAAAAAAATTAGTCAGGCATGGTGGTAAGCACCTATAGTCCCCAGCTGTTTTGGGGGCTGAGGCAGGGGGATCACCTGAACCTTGGGAGATCGAGGCTGCAGTGAGCTGTGATCAGGCCATTGTACTCCAGCCTGGGCAACAGAGTGAGATACTGTCTCAAAAAAAATTAATTAAAAAAAAAGAAGGCCGGGCATGGTGGCTCACACCTGTAATCCAAACACTTTGGAGGCCAAGGCAGGCAGATCACCTGAGGTCGGGAGTTCAAGACCAGCCTGACCAATGTGAAACCCCGTCTTTAAAAAAAAAAAAAAAAAAAAAAAAAAGAATACTATTTCCAAGGATCATCCATGATGTAGCCTGGGTCACAATTCCATTGCTTTTTATGGCTGAATAATATTACATTGCATTTAGGCATCACATTTTATGTATCCATTCATCAGCTGATGAATATTTGTGTTGTTTCCACCTTTTGTCTACTATGAAAATGCTACTATGAATATTCTTTTTTTTAATATCCTCAAATTCCTTTTTACCATGTTATGAATATTCTTGTATAGGTCTTTGTGTGGACTCATGTTTTCAATTCTTTGGTGTACAAACTTAGCAGTAAAACTGTTGGGTCACATGGTAACTCTCTATTTAACATTTTGAGGAACTACCTATTTACCACACTTTTTTCCAGGGTGTGGCACGGTGGTTCAGGTCTGTAATCCCAGCACTTTGGGATGCCAAGGCAGGAGGATCACTTGAGGTCAGGATTTCAAGATCAGCCTGAGCAACACAGTCAGAGCCTACCTCTACCAAAAAAAAAAAAAAATATATATATATATATATATATATATATATATATATGTATATATAGCTGGGTGTGGTGGCATCCCCTTGTACTCCTAATTACTCAGAGGCCAAGTGGGTAGGATGGCTTGAGCCCAGGAGGCTGAGGCTACAGGGAGCTATAACTGTATCACTGCACGCTAGCCTGAGCAACAGAGTGAGACCTTATCTCAGAAATAAGTAAATGAAACCAAAGGGGCTGTACCAATTTGCATTATCACTGCCAGTATATAGGGTTTCCAAATTTCTTCACATCCTCATCAAAACTTGTTATTGGCCAGGCACAGTGGCCAATAACATGTCTGTAATTCCATCTTTTTGGAAAGCTGAGGTAGAAGGATTGCTAGAGGCCAAGGGTTTGAGGCCAGCCTGGGCAACACAGTGAGATCTTGTCTCTACCAAAAAAATTTTTTTTTAATTAGGTGGGTGTGGTGGCATGCACCTGTGGTTCCGGCTGGGGAGGCTGAGGCAGGAGGATCTCTTAGCCTAGGAAGTCAAGGCTGCAGTGAGCAGTGCTCATGCTGCTGCATTCCAGCCTGGACAACAGAGTGAGACTCTGTTTCCAAACAAGCAGACAAACAAAAGCACACAAAAGTTGTTATTGCCTGTCTTTTTTTACATTTTCTTAATGAGGTTGAAATGGTATTTCACTGTGGGTTTTTTGTTTTATTTTGTTTTTTTACTTGAGAGTCTTGCTCTGTCATCAAGCTGGAGTGCAGTGGCACAATTCTAACTTACTATAGCCTTGACCTCCTGGGTTCAAGGTATCCTCCCACCTCAGCCTCCCAAGTAGCTAGAACTACAGGTGCATGCCACCATCCCTGGCTACTCAAAAAAAATTATTATTTTTTTTTGTACATATGAGGTCTCAATATGTTGCCGAGAACCATCTCAAACTCCTGGCCTTAAGCAATCCTCCTGCCTGACCATCCCAAAATGCTGTGGGATAGCAGGCATGAGCCACTATGCCAGACCTTTTCTTTTTGTTCTTTTTTTTTTTTTTTTTTTTTTTTTTAAGACAGAGTTTTGCTCTTATTGTCCAGGCTGGAGTGCAGGGGCGTGATCTTGGCTCACCACAACCTCCGCCTCTTAGGTTTAAGCGATTCTCCTGCCTCAGCCTCCCAAGTAGCTGGGATTACAGGCACGTGCCACTATTCCCAGCTAATTTTGTATTTTTAGTGGAGAAGGAGTTTCACCATGTTGGTCAGGCTGGTCTCGAACTCCTGACCTCAAGTGATTGGCCCACCTTGGCCTTCCAAAGTGCTGGGATTACAGGCGTGAGCCACTGCGCCTGGACCTCAATGTGCTTTTCATGCCAGAGATTCAGATACTTTTCCAGTTTGCATTTCCCTGATGACTAATGAGAGTGAGCATTTTTCACATGCCTATTCCGTGTTACATTTCATTCTATTAGAGTCAACCCATTGTTTCAGCTGATGACATCTGCATCAGTTTTCAATTCTTTTAGTTCCTAGTCAAATGACAGTGTCAAGGGAGTGGCCTCTTTATAGCCTGTTTGCTGAAAAAAGAAAACAATTGAACATGTTGAGCTCGTGAAAGAACACTGCAGTTTGCAGTAAGGAACAGTTTAGGTTGACATTGAAGCTTATTTAGCCATTGCTGAGAAACAGTGGATTCTTCAGTCAGGTGTGGTGGCTCACATCTATAATCCCAGCATGTTCAGAGGCCAACGTAGGAGGACTGCTTGAGTCCAGAAATTAGAGACCAGCCTGGGCAACACAGAGAGACCCCATGTCTACAAAAAAATTAAGAATTAGTCGGGCGAGGTGGCACATGCTTATGAGTCCAGCTGTTTTGGAGGCTGAGATGGGAAGATCTCTTGAGCCCAGGAGGTCAAGGCTGCAGTGAGCCATGCTTATACCACTACACTCTAGCCTGGGCGACAGAGTGAGACCCTGTCTTAAAAAAACAAACACACACACACACACACACACACACACACAAAGTATGCAGTCTTCAGCTGGGCATGGTGACTCACACTTGTAATCCCAGCACTTTGGGAGGCCGAGGCAGGAAGATCACTTGAGGTCAGGAGTTGGAGACCAGCCTGGCCAACATGGTGAAACCCTGTCTTTACTGAAAATACAAAAATTAGCTGGGCATGGTGGCGAGCACCTATAATCCCACCTTCTTAGGAGGCTAAGGCAGGAGAATCACTTGAACCCGGGAGGCAGAGGTTGCAGGAGCTGGACTGAGCCACTTCACCCAGGACAACAAAAGTGAAACTATGTCAAAAAAAAAAAAAATGGAATCTTCTCTTCATAGCTCTAACCTAATCCCACTTTCATTACATGCTATCTCTAATCAGCATCTGCCCAGGGACTGGTTCACACAGCCACTGTGCACTTTAAGCAGATGCTCTTTCAGTCACCTGAGTCTTTTTCTGGCATTTGTCAGCTTAGTCCCCAAACTAGTCTCCAGAACACATCCATGTAGAGGAAACCAGGTCTCGTTTCTCAGGAAATACTCAACATCACTCCCGCTTGACTGGCTTCCTCCTTCCCAAGTTTACATTCTCACACCTGTTGGAAACGGGTTCTTGGTGTCACAAAAAGACTCAACATCAAGACAAAGGATCTCCCAGCAAGGCCAATTTTACTTTCTGCATAAAGGGTGCTGCCCGATAGCAGTCTTGCCACAAGAGCACACCTGGACAAAAGAGACAGGATTATTTATAACCCGATGCGTCCATCCTGCTGTGTGTCCAGTTTCCACTGGGTGGAACGGGACCTCACATTCTTTACTAGACCCAATTGGCTAACAGCTTGAGACCTTCCTAAATAGGCCGGGGAAAGAGAGAACAAAGGAAAAAGGAAGTCACTCACAAGATGAAAAAGGAAGTGCCTCCAAACAAGGAATGGCATGAACTATGGGCTGGGACTTTCCCAGGCCTGTCCAGGCATGCCTGAGTAGGCTAAAGCAGCTAATTGGGCTAGAGTACTGGGGCTAATGGTGGATAGAGAATTTTGGAGTGAGAAATTCTCATCCTTTCAGACCTTAGGATGGGAATTTTGAAGAAGAACTTCTCTACAGCCAATGAATGAGAGAGGATGAAAAACAAAAAGAAAGAAGAATTTATCTAATTCTCACACATCTAAGAATGAGCAGGTGAGAAGATACTGCCCAATTCTTGCCTTAAAGGAGGATGATCCTGCCATCTTGGAGAAGACCCAGTCTGGCCTTTGTTCCTTTAAGCAGCTAGGACTCCCAAATATGCAGACTTTCTAGCATGCTGCAGTGTGGCTGTGGTCCAGTTGAGCAGCGCAAAGAAGCTCATCAGTTGGGATGGAATTTGTCTCCCGTTTCTAGTTTCTTCATCCAGAGTGGAATTTTTCAATGTGTGGTCCAAGGACTGCCTGAGTCAGACTCACCCCAGTGCTAGATAAATGTCCAGAACCACGGAAGCAGAATCGTCACGGGGTGGATTCGAAAAAAACCTACGTTTGGAACAAGCTCCTTAAGAATTATTCTGTACAATAAAACAAAAAACAGACACCTAGAGGTGTTATTAGGTTGCTGCAAAAGTAATTCCAGTTTTTTTTTTTTTTTTGGCTGGGTGCAGTGGCTCACGTTTGTAATCCCAGAACTTTGGGAGGCTGAGGTGGGTGGATCATGAGGTCAGGAGTTCAAGACCAGCCTGGCCAATGCAGTGAAACCCTGTCTCTACTAAAAATACAAAAATTAGCTGGGTGTGGTGGCGGGCGCCTGTAATCCCAGCTACTTGGGAGGCTGACATAGAAGAATCGCTTGAACCCAGGAGGTGGAGGTTGCAGTGAGCCAAGACTGCACCACTGCACTCTAGCTTGGGCGACACAGCCAGACTGTCTCAAAAAAAAAAAAAAGAGTAATTTCAGTTTTTGCCATTACTTTTGCACCAGTATTATCAATTTATTGCTAATTGACACAGATATTTAGAGAGCTATTTGAAAACATATTTTTGACCAGGTGCTCACACCTGTAATCCCAATGCTTTGGGAGGCTGAAGCAGGAAGATCACTTGACTGAGCCCAGGAGTTTGAGACCAGCCTAGGCAACATAGTAAAACCCCATATCCACAAATTAAAACACACACACACACACACACACACACACATACACACACACACACACACACAGATTTTTGTCCAATGGCAGACATCTCATAATCAGCAGAGTGAAGACTCTAACTCTTTGCCTTGTGTTCCTGCCCCTATGTGACAGATGCCTTGCTTTTGTCTGTTGAACCCTCAGGGGCAAAGCCCTGCAGAGCCTGTCACATGCTTGACACTAGAAAGCCCCGTCACTTTTTCTGGAAGGTGAAGGATCTCTGGATTTCACTCCACCTCTTAAATTTCTTCTCTCTGTGCTTTCCAAAACACATGCTTCAAACCAAAGAATCCTGGAATGTATTTTAAGCAACTGTAGGATAAATTTCCATGTAACCCAGATATGAGCTAATTTTTACCAATCTTCCCTCACCATGCCATCCCCCAGCAAATCAAAGTGACCGCACACAAATTTAAATAACGGTTGACCCAACTCAGCTTTTTGCACCAAAGCATATCACAGATTACTGCTCACCTGTGATTGGCTGTCCTTGATAGCACATCTGCCTTGGTCCATTCAGCTGTGACCAGGGACGGAAGCCAGCGGGGCAACAGAGACTGGGTGGGGGACAGTTTCATTTAGAGTGGCAAGCAGAGCAATCACCATACCTGATATTTCTAGTACAATCCACAAGGTGGTCAAGTCCCAGAAGTCTGCTGAAAGCACATCTTATTATAATAACTAGTGTTCCCTACAGTTTAATATCATTTGCAGACTCACTGATGCTTCAAGTAGAAACAACACCGTCAGCTGGGCACGGTGCTGTAGTCCCAGCACTTGGGGAAGCCAAGGCAGGCGGATCACCCGAGATCAGGAGTTCGAGACCAGCGTGACCAACATGGTGAAGCCCAATCTCTACTGAAAATACAAAATGAGCTAGGCATGATGGCACGTGCCTGTAATCCCAGCTTCTTGAGAGGCTGAAGCAGGAAAATCGCTTGAACCTGGGAGTCGGAGATTGCAGTGAGCCAAGATCATGCCATTCACCTCAGCTTGGGCAACAAGATGGAAACTTCATCTCAAAAAAAAAGAAAGATGAAAGAAAAAGAAAGGAAGGAAAAAAGGGAGGGAGGGAGGAAGGAAGGAAGGAAGGGAGGATGGGAGGGAGGAAGGAAGGAAGGAAGGGGGGAGAGAGGGAGGAAGGGAAGGAGGGAAGGAAGGAGACAGGGAAGAAAGGAAAAGAGAAAGAACACCCTTAAATGGAAACAATATTACCTACTCCTATGTTTTAATGCATGCTCAATAATAATATTTATTCAACAATACTTATTAATTTCTTATTAACTATTGGTCCCTTTCTAGATATTATAATGTAGTTTATATTCTGAGAGGGATCAAGGGACCAGAGTGGGGGAAATCACAGAGTAAAGAAGGAACTCCTTACCACCACGAAGCATTTTCAATGAGGATAATCTGAAAATAACCAGGAGGCTTGATCCAAAGGGCCAAACTACCTACAAGTACAGCAGGCAGTGGAGAGCTTCTAGAAGAAGGTGTCACAAAAACACCGAAGAAACACGCCAGGAGGGGTGATGAAAGGGAGGAGGGATTTTCAGGCTGTAATGAATGGCTCTTGTTTTTGTTGTTTGTTTTTGAGACAGATTCTCACTCTGTCATCCAGGCTGGAGTGAGCAGTGTGATCTCAGTTCAGTACAACCTCCGCCTCCTGGATTCAAGTGATTCTCCTGCCTCAGCCTCCCAAGTAGCTGGGATTACAGGTGCGTGCCACCATGTCTAACTAATTTTTGTATTTTTAGTAGAAATGGAGTTTCATCACATTGGCCAGGCCTGTCTTGAACTCCTGACCTCAAGTGATCCACCTGCCTCGGCCTCCGAAACTGCTGGAATTACAGACATGAGCCACCGCGCCCAGTTGGAAATGAAAGACTTTTACACACTAAGGCAATAATGTTAACTCCCATTCCCTTCTTACTCTCCATCTTTCTTTTTTGCAGCTCTAAAGGTGTATGAAATCTAGACCTAAGTGAAGTATGCAAAGAAAGCAAAGGTTTGATGCAGGACTTCCTTCCCAGAAGTTTTAGGACATCATAAGATAGTGCTAGGAAACTCAGCAGACCTGGGGTCAAAGGAGCTGGGTGTTCAGCCTTGGTTCACTGGCTATGTGACTTTGACCAAACTTTCTTGAAATTTCGTTTTCCTATTTGTAAAACGGAAACTGTAATTTCTCTTTTTTTCTTTAATTTCTTTTTGTTTGCCTAAGGTCTAAGATGGCTGTTAAGAAACAATAATTTCCTACTCAGTGAGTTGTTGTCCAATAAATGTGTCTGACACATAAGAGATATTTAATTAAAATTCGTAACTTCAGTTTCTTCATCTGAGAATGAAAATAACAATAGTAACACATGGTTATATACGGGAGGTAAAAGTGGTTTATCAATTACAAAGTCCTGTACGTGCATCAGGTCATCATTATTTAAGACAGGCGGCTGGGCGCAGTGGCTCACGCCTGTAATCCCAGCACTTTAAGGGCCGAGGCAAGCAGATCACAAGGTCAAGAGATCAAGACCATCCTGGGCAACATGGTGAAACCCTGTCTCTACTAAAAATGCAAAAATCAGCTGGGTTTGGTGGCGCTGGGCTGTAGTCCCAGCTACTCGGGAGGCTGAGGCAGGAGAATCATTTGAACCCTGGAGTCAGAGGTTGCAGTGAGCTAAGATTGGGCCACTACACTCTAGCCTGGCGACAGAGCGAGACTCCATCTCAAATAAAAAAAATAAAAAGACACGGGAGGTTGCGGGGGGCAGTGCAGGGGAGAAGGTTCTCAAAAATTTAGCTTAGTGCTCCATCTAGTGATAGACTATAGTTCTGAATTCATTTTAGAAAAAGCTGAAAAGAGGTGAAACTGAAATGATTTCTGCTTCCTGAGTTTTATGAAGTCAAACATATCTAGACCTTCTAGCTTTCAAAACAACTCTTTAAGAGAGGTCTGAAACAAAAAAAAAAAAAAACCATTTTTTTGAGAACAAGTCTCACTGTGTCACCCAGGCTGGAGTGCAGTCGCACAATCTCAGCTCACTGCAATCTCCGCCTCTTGGGTTCAAGCAATTCTCCTGCCTCGGCCTCTTGAGTAGCTGGGACTACAAGTGTGAGCCACCACACCTGGCTAATTTTTGTATTTTTAGTAGAGACGGGGTGGGAGGGGTTTCACCATATTAGCCAGGCTGGTCTCGAACCCCTGACCTCGTGATCCGCCCGCCTGGGACCCCCAGAGTGCTGGGATTACAGGTGGGAGCCACCGCGCCCAGCCAAAACAAAATTTATCTTTCATATTGACCAGAGATAACGTGTGGAAGAAATAATGTGCCTGAAAGCACTTTGCATGGAGACATTCTCAATCAATGATTAATTCAGTGGTCCCACAAATTGTTACCTTTCTTTTGTTTGTTTTTCTTTTTCAGAGATGTTTTTCTTTCTCTCCTTCTTAAGAGACAGAGTCTCACTATGTTGCCCAAGCTAGTCTCCTATCTCAAGCAATCCTCCCACCTCAGCCTCCCAAAGTGCTGGGATTACAGGTGTGAGCCACCACACCCTGCCCCTCCCTTCTTTAGGTGTTTTACCTCCAAACGTAGACTTTTTCTTTTTTCTTTTCTTTTCTTTTTCTTTTTTTTTTTTTTTTTTTTTTGAGACAGAGTCTTGGTCTGTCGACCAAGCTGGAGTACAGTGGTACGATCTTACCTCACTGCAACCTCCACCTCCTGGGTTCAAGTGATTCTTCTGCCTCCGCCTCCCAAGTAGCTGCGATTAATTGCACACCACTATGCCCAGTTAATTTTTGTATTTTTAGTAGAGACAGGGTTTCACCTTGTTGGCCAGGCTAATATTGAACTCCTGACCTTGTGATCCGCCCGCTCGGCCTCCTAAAGTGCTGGGATTACAGGTGTGAGCCACGCTGCATGGCCAATGTAGACGTTTTACAAAGATTAGTTAATAAAACTGCATTAATCAATTTATTCTATGTCTCCCTCTCTTTTTTTTGAAACAGAGCCTCACTCTGTCACCCAGGTTGGAGTGCAATGGTGCAATCCCAGCTCAGTGCAACTTCCGTCTCCTGAGTTCAAGCAGTTTTCCTGTCTCAGCCTCCCGGGTGGCTGGGATTACTGGCGCCCTCTGCCACACCCGGCTAATTTTTATATTTTTAGTAGAGACGGGGTTTCACCATCTTGGCCAGGCTGGTCTTGAACTTCCAACCTCAAGTTATTCGCCCTCCCAAAGGGCTGGGATTACAGGCATGAGCCACCGCACCTGGCCTCTATTTCTTATTAATCAAAGACTTTAACCCATCAGGAACTATTTGTTAGCACTCTAACGGGTGTGCGATGCACTATAAAGAGCTGTAATAATGTCAGACAACACAAGGACACCTGCAAGTCCTTTCACAGTTAGCACCTGACATTTTTTAAATATTGGGGAAAATGTCATCCTGCCTTCAAGCAGATCAGTTTAGGGAGAAGACACCCATGTGTAGGTAATGGAAAAAACAGTTTGGAAATTTCCTAACTTACTGGTATCCCTTGCATTTCCTTGTCATCCCGCAACTCACCCCCTCTTCTGCAGAGGCATCCATTTGCCACGGAGAGAACTAGGATTGTTACTGCAGGAATTTGAAGAGGACGCAGTCCACTTTCAGTCTTGAAACTCATCAGAGGCTGGGCGCAGTGGCTCATGCCTGTAATTCCAGCACTTTGGGAGGCAGAGGCAGGTGGATCATGAGGTCAGGAGTTGGAGACCAGCCTGACCAACATGGTGAAACCCTGTGTCTACTAAAAATACAAAAATTAGCTGGACGTGGTTAATCCCAGCTACTCAGGAGGCTGAGGAAGGAGAATCAGTTGAACCTGGGAGGCGGAGGTTGCAGTGAGCTGAGATCCGGCCACTGTACTCCAGCCTGGGCAACAAAGTAAGACTCCATCTCAAAAAAAAAAAAAAAAAAAAAAGGAAAAGATAACAAACTCAAAATATATGCCTGGAAAGCACAGAAAGACAATAGTCTCAATAGTCTCAAAAGCCAGGCTTTGTCATGAAATAATTT
This sequence comes from Alouatta palliata, assembly GCA_004027835.1. Taxonomy (NCBI): domain Eukaryota; kingdom Metazoa; phylum Chordata; class Mammalia; order Primates; family Atelidae; genus Alouatta; species Alouatta palliata. Next base: position 77,135 of record PVKV010009470.1, read on the forward strand.
TCTAAGTTCCTTTGGCTCCTAGTACTGTGTCAAGGGCACTAATTCTAAGCCTAAGTCAGATCACAAACTCACTTCCATGGTGCAGAAGGAATACCCCTGCTACCATTAAGGGACTTAGGACCTCCTCATTCCCCTAGAAAGGAAGAAATGACAGCGTGGAAGTTCATCCCAGAGAGGAAGCAGAAATAGAAACCCTGATTCTCTTCTTCACACAAGAGGAGTGTGGGGAGGAGAATGGAGCGTTGACAAACATGTTCTCCCTTTTCTTCCTCTTGGGTGAAACTCTGTGGTAGACAAACTGGTAAAAATGCCCAGGAAGGCTGGAGGTAGCTGAGAACCTTGTGGGAGGAGTCAGGAGAAGACTTTCTAAAGACACTTGGCATTTGGTCCTGCACAGCATGGTTTGGGCAGCAGCACAGCAGCTGCTAGACAAATAAACTCTAGGCCAGAGAGTTCCTGGGGAAGGCCAGAGGATGTGATGGACTAGCATGTGCCTGCGGCAAAGACAAGGGTCTGCTCTGGCCAGGACTTGTTGGCAGACACAGGGATGAGCACCTAGCACAATGCTGGGTACTGAGAAAGCCTTAGCTAGCCCTAGAGGGTACTGGCTTTTAGAGCACCAGAGCCACACAGCACCAAAGCAAAAGCAGGTATGTGGTATGGAGATACAGTGTGATAGCTACAGATGCAGATTACTCTCCTTAAGCATTATATCAGTTAGGGTCCATTAAAAAAAACGGAATCCTCCCTAGGTATTCCAAACACAGAGAGTTTAGTAAAGGGAATTGGTCACCCACATTATGGAAACTGAGAAGCTAACCAGGAGATAATGAGTCATCCAGAGATTGTAGGAACAGGAAACCCCATTCGCCATGTGGCTGGAAGGACAACACACTGGCAACTAGATGGACACTGATTGCCTGAATCATAAATAGTTGTATTTTCATAAAAATATATAATAAGGGCCAGGCATGGTGGCTCACACCTATAATCCCAACACTTTGGGAGGCCGTGGCAAGAGGATCACTTGAGGCCAGGAGTTTGAGATCAGCCTGGCCAACATGGAGAAACCCCATCTCTACTAAAAATACAAAAATTAGCGGGGCATGGTGAGGCATGCCTATAATCTCAGCCCCTGATGAATGTGAGGCAGGAGAATCGCTTGAACCCAGAAGCTGGAGGTTACGGTGAGCCGAGATGGTGCCACTATACTACAGCCTGAGTGACAGAGTGAGACTCCGCCTCAAAAAAAATTTAATAAGATACAGGTAAACTTTTATTTCTATTTATTTTTTTGCAACTGGGTCTCACTTTGCCACCCGGGCTGGAGTGCGGTGGGGTAATCTCGGCTTGCTGCAGCCTCGACCTCCTGGTCTCAGCGGTCCTCCCACCTCAGCCCTCAAAGCAGCTAAGATTAAAGGCGCACCACCAGGCCTGGCTAAGTTTTGTATTTTTTGTACAGATGGGGTTTCACCTTGTTGCCCAGGCTAGTCTTGAACTCCTAAGTTCAAGCGATCTGCCTGCCTCAGCCTCCCAAAGTGCGGGGATTACAGGTGTGAGGCACAGCACCCAGCCAAGATGTAGACATATTTTTTAAATTAAAATCAGCTTTAAATAATTTTTGCTTAAAAATGTATCTTTAGCCAGGAACAGTGGCTTACACCTGGAATCCCAGCACTTTGAGAGTCTAAGGCAGGCAGACCACTTAAGATCAAGAATTTGAGACCACCCTGCCCCTCTGTACTCAAAATACAAAATTTAGCCAGGCATGGTGGCTCATGCCTGTAGTCCCAGCTACTGGGGAGGCTGAGACAGGAGAATTGCTTGAACCTGGGAGGTGGACACTGCAGTGAGCTGGGATTGCACCACTGCACGTCAGCCTGGGTGACAGAGTGAGACTCCATCTCAAAAAAAAAATTGTCTTCTTTAACTTGTAATTGATCATTAATTTTAATAATTTTGAATATTGTAGGAAAAACATTTTACAAACATGACAATTTTGATTTTAATAAAATCAAAAATAAAAATAAATTTAAAATGATTTAATTAAAATTGCATTTTAATCATTTCTAACCCTTTTAGTACTAAAACACAGTTATGTTAAAAACCTTGATTATAATGACATAATTAGTGACTCACTGAAATAAGAGTAAAAATGCACACTTTACGGAGCTAATACATGATAATTTGTAAATTATGCATCTTTATTTTATTAGTCATCTAAACATTTCTGAGGTTCATTATCGGGACACCCAGATTTGCCAATAACAAATTCTTTTATTTGGACTTTTTAATATAAAAACCACAGCCTTACACATACGTTTTAAGTTTATTATAAGGTAGGAGGATTCGAGCATAGTTTGACAGTCTGTTAGTCTGATTCATAACAGCAGATGGGCCTTCATTTGGACACTTTCCCCTGGCCCTGAATGTTACAGGTAGTTAGACAGGCATGAGTCGGGGCAGGTGAGGGCTCTCCCACCCACTAGGAATCACCTGATGGTTCGGCAGTGATCACATTGCCTCTCTAAAAGTGAGAAATCGGCAGCTGCGCCAGGCAGAGGCCATTTCCTGACAGTCTGCATCTGTTGCACTGAAGTGTGAATTGAATGCAGATGCCAGGAAGAAGCGACTTCCCGGGCGTGTGCATTAAAGAGACAGAATGGTGGAATTTGACCTCTGGAGCACTCCACTGGACAAGGGAAGAAAGCCTCAGCTGGGCATGTGTACAGCTTCCTAAACACAGGCGTGCTCGCTCCCAAGCGTAAGGAGGGCACTGCGCAGGCAGGCGGCCACCCTAAGGGAAGACTCATGGGAAAGGGGCCAGCCTAGACAATCCTAGGATCAAAGTTCAACGCCACACTTGACCTTCACATGCCCGTTTGGGTTTCTTCGAAGCCTATTTTCCTTTCTTTCCTGTTCTAAAGCCTTTTAAAATAAACTTCCACTCCTGCTCTGAAACGCACCTCGGTCTCTTTTTCTACCTTATGCCCCTCGGTCGAATTCTTTCTTCTGAGGAGGCAAGGACTGAGGTTGCTGCCGCCCCGTTCAGATTGGCTGCTGGTAACTCCTCCCACTGGTTACATGCAAACACGTTTTACCATGGTCCTGGGACCTGCTCTTTCTCTTTTCTCTGTTGTATCCCAGATTCCCTGAATCCCTTGTCTTTTTTCTTTCAGTTACTCCCTTATTTCTGTGAGGTACATCCTCTACTATTTCCTCCAGCAACCGCATGAGAAAGAAAGCACAGAAGGGAAGTTTAGTATCTTTTTTTTCTTTCTTTTTTTGAGGCAAGGTCTCACTCTGTCAGCTGGGCTAGGGTGCAGTGACGCAATCTCAGCTCACTGCAGCCTTGCACTCCAGAGCTAAGATGATCCTCCCACCTCAGCCCCCCAAGTAGTGAGACTATAGGTGCACTCCATTACACCTGGCTAACTTTTGTATTTTTTTTGAGATGAGGTCTATGTTGCTCAGGCTGGTCTTGAACCCCTGGACTCAAGCAATCCACCTGCTTTAGACTCCCAAAGTGCTAGGATTACAGATGTGAGCCACCACATCCATTCAGCAAATTTGGTCTCTTATATGACTGAAAACATCTCTTTTTTTTTTTTTTTTGAGACGGAGTTTCGCTCTTGTTACCCAGGCTGGAGTGCAATGGCGCGATCTCGGCTCACCGCAACCTCCGCCTCCTGGGTTCAAGCAATTCTCCTGCCTCAGCCTCCCGAGTAGCTGGGACTACAGGCACGTGCCACCATGCCCAGCTAATTTTTGTATTTTTAGTAGAGACGGGGTTTC
>PVKV010009471.1:0-49267 GCA_004027835.1 Alouatta palliata
AACTTTTGGTTGATTCAAAGCAAAATATTTGGAATTTTAACTTCCAAAGTTATTTAAATAAACTTACATTTTATGGAGCATAACTATTCTCATAAAAGTGGTATTTCAGTGTTGCCGCAGTGAAACAAATTACGTTTGTTTCACATAGTTTTCAACAAGTTTCTTTTAAAAGAAGAGAATTTTAATAATCTTTCTCCTTTCTTCAATGAGAACAGAATTTAATACAATTTAAAAATGGAAATTTTAATTCTGTTTATATAATGTTTTTCATAAACTGGGAGGAATTTATTCTGCCAATTTTAGGTCCTTTTTCCTGACCTCCTCTGACAGAGGACTGTCCCCAGAATACATGCTGTTTGCTAATATTTGTGTAGCAGAACAATATATATATTATAAGATAATTCAAGAGTTTCCCTGTTTGGTTAGGGAAGTTTCATGATGGATGATGGTCTTGGGTGAGGAAGTTAAGACCCAGGGGATCACCTGGAGGAGAGAGTAGTAAACCAGTACAGAATTGAATTGTTTCATCTACAAAATTGATGGGGATTGGAGACGGGAGCAACATAGAAAAAAGATCAAAAAAATTTAAAAAGAGAACAGGCTAAGCAGCATGTTGAGAAGCTGGATCTGATCAGCAAATGGCTGGAGACAAATTGACAGGGGTTGCGTTCTCAGTCTCGGTCTACTAGGAGCAAGACTTCTGAAGAACCAGTTGAAGGACATTTGCCTGCTTTAATGTAAGCCCTCTCTTGGCTGTAACCCATTAGCAACATCTGTTCTAGACCGAGGCTGGTATTGGTATTGTGGTCAGTAAGGATTCAGAATAGAGTTCACTATGGGACATAATGGCACAACTGGAATAGTTAGGTGACCCGGGAACTTGGAACCAGAAGAAACTTAGATAATCTCAAACCTCCTCCCCTACTCCAAACCTGTGTCACACAGACACTCAGAGTTCTCAAGGAGGCCAGGTCTCCCCCTGGAGGTGAGATGAAGGTTTGAACCAATTTTTTTTTTTTTTTTTTTTTTTTTATTATAAAAGCCTGCATGACCTATGCTAGCACCTGGCTTGCATATGGTTTTATAGGATCTTAGAGTTCTCAGATACATATCTGCAACTCTTATATAGATCTGGAGATTTCTTAAATCCATCAATTAAGAAACAATCTAGAACATCAGAGTCACTTACTCATCAGGTACTTGCAATCTCATGGGAGGCGATAAGCCACATAAACACGAAATTATAGACAAATCACAACTCATCATATTTGTGTAAATAAATACATCAGAATTTTAAAACTAATGCAGCAGAGCTAAAATTGTGCTAGGAAATGAAAATGGGAAAATGAAAAAGTCAACAGTACATATTGTATAGCAAACTTCATCCCTGTTGTCACTGCTCATTATCTCTCATTAGATTATGGTAAAAGCCTCTTGGCTCCCTGCCTTCAGTGCTGCCATCACTAAGATCTGCTCTTTTCTTTACTACTAAATTAATCATAATGAGGCAGAGTTCTGTCTGGCACAATGCTTGGCACAGGATAAGGTCTCAAGAAATACTTGTTAAATGAACAAATCAATCAGTGATTCTTATCTATCCTACACAAAAATGTCAGTGTCTCATTATTCCCTATTTATCTTTCTAACATTAAATCTCATTGTATCTCATTATTGCTAATTATGCTCATATACTCCAGCCCTGCTCCCATTCTTATCTCTTACTCTATTATATTCCTTCATTTGGTATATCCTTTTCCCCATTCCAGAAGTTTACCTTATCCATATTTCAAAGCCTCTCTCAAATACCAACAGCTCTTTCTCTCTGAACACCCAAGCAAGAAATAATAACTTTTCCTACCATTCATCATACAAATTTATCTTTACCTTCTTATTACTGTTTACTTGATATTCAAGCAATTTGTGCTCATATCTCCCTATTGTATAGTAAAGGTCAGGGTGCTTTGATGCAGACAACAGAATTCACTCCAGCTAGTTTAAGCAGAATGGGATTTATCACAGGCTACTCAATAGTTCACAGAATTTCTGGAAGAGCCAGAACATCAAGCTTAGACCAGTTACATCCTGAAACAATATAGCCAAAAGAATTATTTTGCTACATTAAGGAAATTGTTTGCTTTTAAATTCCATTATGACTATCTCCTCTCACTTCATGATACTTACACCACCAAGGACAAAATGTAGACTGTAATATTTCAGATGCCTTGGGAAAACCAAGCACTTCCACCACAACATCCAATCTCCCCACCCGTAAGCCCAATCTCATGCTTCTCACTTTCATTTTCCAAGTCTTACATGTGGGTGCATTTGCTTGGTGATCTAGTGCCTATGTGGAATCCTAGTTACAAGGGAATTTGAGAAATGTCATTTTTAGACATCCATTCAATATAACACAAAAGGCATGGTTGAAATGGGTTGAGAGAGTGTGGATTGATCCAATCTACAATACCTATCATATTTAGTAGGCCTACTGGGAGCAGGATTTATGTTTATTTGTCTTCATATCTCCCATTTCCACATAGGGAGTGCCCAATAGGGAGTGCACATAGGGACGAGTGTCAAATTTATTCAGTGGACAATGAATAGATGCATAAGTGAATGTATATCACGTACACAGTAAAAAATAAGGCAAAGGAGAGTTGAGAAAGGAGAAATGGGGTCAGTGAAACATCAGTGTTTTCTTAATGAATTCTTTTATTTAAATTGTCAATCTACCACTCTTGAAGATGTTACTTGATTTACCAAAAACGATGCAGAAGAAGCAAATGGCAGAGAAGGAGAGTGCTATTACCTGATGAAAAATTGTTTGGATGGTCTTGCACTGCAAGGAAGTAGCATTTGTTTGGCCTCAATAAAAAAAAAAAAAAAGTATTCAGAAAGTTTATAGAAAAGAAATGTAACCTTCTACAACAGATGAGATGTGTGTCTCATGATTCACAATTTTTCTTATATCTTCTATTTAAAATCTACCTAAAATAACTTTATTAAGTGCCAATTTAAGCTCCTTCACTAGTTAGGAACACATTTTGATAACATTCCTAACAGGTTACATTCAAAAAAAGAATCCAAGAAAGTAAAATAATCTGTATTGTACATTAATTATTATTTATACATAAACTACTGATAATTAAAAAGTGAATTAGGAAACTGACTACACTGATAAAATCATGAGGGACGTCACTGAACAAGTCAAAGAATCTCATATATTTGTAATATTGGCCATAGAATATCGTCATTCCACAATATCTTGTATTCTGTATACAAAATAGCTAAGGGGGGCTGCCTTGGGAAGGAAGGACATAAAGACAGAAGATGAAGAGCTTCTCTAGAGCAGATCGAAGTGGGAAGTAGTAAAACAGGAATTCAGAGCTTACCTGCCTCCTTTGTGCATCATCAGGGGAAGAAGAAAAATCTCCCCACTACCACTGAAGTCCTCAATTAAATGTACTCCTCCCCTCAAAGTAATGTTCAACAACTTCACACTTCCCCTTTCAGTGTGTCATTTTCAGTGGTGATTGTGTACAGTTAAGGAAAAAGAATCCAATAACATGAAACTATTTTAATAATTTTTAAAGGAAGTTTAAATGATACACACTTGATCAGGGTCGATGAAAATGGCACTAGTGTCAAAGGGCAACAGGTTGCTAATAAATACAATAGTTTAGGAAAGTACTGTTTCTGTCATGGAAAAACTATATTCTGGGAAAAATAATACTACTGTAATTCATTTTTGAAAGCTATTGAGACTTCTTGGATGAAGGATGTAGTTATTAAAAGCAAAGTACACAATATGTTGTAATGAAATGTTTGTGCTTCCCACTTCATTAAATGTTTTGTGGGCCTCTGGGGAAATTCTCTCTCTCACACACAGAAACAATGTTTATACACGGTGGTATCAGTAGAGGGAGTGCGTAGAGCAGGGTTCATGGGAAGAACTTGCTACAAATTCAGTATGTTCAATTAAAAACACCAAGACGAGGCAAATGAGGAAATTAACACTGACAAAAGAGCACACAAAATTTTGCTGTGACTTTGATTACGCTTCTATGTAATCAAATTAACATTTTTAAATTTCATTTGAAAAATAAAAATTGTAGGTTTCGCTTGTAGTATAGAGTGACAGAGAAAACTGGATGGTTTGAATTAGTGGGATTAACTGACAAAACATCTGATTCCAAATTCTGCGGTTAAATAAACCCAGTAAGACATGTAGAACTCGGAGAATTCAAAAAGTTAGCAGTTTGGAATCTGCTGACTGAGTTAACTCACAGTATTTTGAAAGTGAAAGTGTAAAATAGCGGTAAAATCGCAAAGAAATTTACACACACATAAAATTCTTAGAAGATGGGAAAGAAATATGTAAATAGAAATAAGTAACTTCATAGTGTCATTGGCAAAAGATCTTTTAAAAAGAAACAAAAGTAAAGTCATGTAAAGAAAAGAAACCTACGAAAGGTCTTCACCTTGTTTTGTTCCTTGTTTCTTGGGCTTCTTCCTGTTAACAGCACTTCCTGAAGGGGAATTTGCCTATCTGTGTGATCTAAACATATGCAGCCATGCAATATTTTTAAGGAAAACAGAACAAAGAAACGTACAAGGGAATCACATTCAACTAACAAAATCAAGCAAGAAATGTTAAAGACAGTGGGCTTCCATACTTTAGACCACCAGCCAAGATCCTTTTAAAAATACTATAAGAGATTTTCAAGGAAGCATTCCTTTGCCTCAAGAACATTTTTTTTTTCTCCCTCAGGAAGTGTGTTAACCTTAATGGCTTTCCCTAGAGCTAGAATCTCAATTAGCTACTTTATTACCATGACTCTAGTCACATAAAAAAGTGGTGACTCTTCAAGATTCTTTACTAAGCCATAATCTTCATGGGCACATCTAAGTTGAACTTAATTTTTTCTTATTTCCAGGTTCCTGTAATAGTAAGATGCTAGTTATAAGAAAAGTACAACTTGAACTTAGACGAATGTAGCACTTGGGCTTCCTTCTTGTTAATAAAAATGCGTGTTATAAAAATTGATTCATTTATTACATAGACCCAAATGTTATTAAAAATGAAAGCTATATGGCAGGGCTGAGAGAAGATGATGCCAAGCTGTAATAAGACACTTTGTCTTTATAATCATTTTCCTCTTTTTCTTCATTTTCTTCATGGAATTATCAAGCTACAATGACATCTCTATAATCATTTGTATGTGCTATATTTGATCATTTGACACATTATAGTATATTAGCTATTATGACAAGTTTTTTTTTCTTTTTTTTAATATATATATATGTTTTATTGCATTTTAGGCTCTGGGGTACATGTAAAGAACATGCAGGATTGTTGCATAGGTACATACATGGCAATGTGGTTTGCTGCCTCCAACCCCATCACCTACATCTGGCATTTCTCCCTCATGTTATCCCTCCCCAACTCCCTACCCACCACTGTCCCTCCCCTAGTCCTCCCCCACAGACCCCAGTGTGTGATGCTCCCCTCCCCGTGTCCATGTGTTCTCATTGTTCAACACCTGCCTATGAGTGAGAACATGCAGTGCTTGATTCTCTGTTCTTGTGTCAGTTTGCTGAGAATGATGGTTTCCAGATTCATCCATGTCCCTACAAAGGACACAAACTCATCGATTTTTATGGCTGCATAGTATTCCATGGTATATATGTGTCACATTTTCACTGTCCAGTCTATCATCGATGGGCATTTGGGTTGGTTCCAGGTCTTTGCTATTGTAAACTGTGCCGCAATGAACATTCGTGTGCATGTGTCCTTATAGTAGAATGATTTATAATCCTTTGGATATATACCCAGTAATGGGATTGCTGGATCAAATGGAATTTCTATTTCTAGGTCCTTGAGGAATTGCCACACTGTCTTTCACAATGGTTGGACTAATTTACACTCCCACCAACAGAGTAAAAGTGTTCCTATTTCTCCACATCCTCTCCAGCATCGGTTGTCTCCAGATTTTTTAATGATCGCCATTCTAACTGGCATGAGATGGCATCTCAATGTAGTTTTGATTTGCATTTCTCTAATGACCATTGTTGATGAGCATTTTTTCATATGTTTGTTGGCCTCATATATGTCTTCTTTTGAAAAGTGTCTGTTCATATCCTTTGCCCACTTTTGAATGGGCTTGTTTGTTTTTTCTTGTAAATCTGTTTAAGTTCTTTGTAGATCTTAGATATAAGTCCTTTGTCAGATGGGTAGATTGCAAAAATTTTTTCCCATTCTGTTGGTTGCCGGTTCACTCCAATAGATTGTTTCTTTTGCTAGGCAGAAGCTCTTAAGTTTAATTAGATCCCATTTGTCTATTTTGGCTTTTGTTGCCAATGCTTTTGGTGTTTTAGTCATGAAGTCCTTGTCTATGCCTATATCCTGAATGCTTTTGCCTAGGTTTTCTTCTAAGGTTTTTATGGTGTTAGGTCTTATGTTTAAGCCTTTAATTCATCCGGAGTTAATTTTAGTGTAAAGTGTCAGGAAGGGGTCTAGTTTCTGCTTTCTGCACATGGCTAGCCAGTTTTCCCAACACCATTTATTAATCAGGGACACTTAAAAAGATAAATCCTTTGAAGAGTTCACATCCTGAGGGTTTGGATTGCCAATTATACAATATCAAATAATATATGTCTGATCAAGATCTCCAAAACAATTAACTACTACAATAATATTGATACAGGCCCTTTCACAGTTCTCTTCAAATAAACATAAAAATCATCTCTAGGGATATTCAAAATAAACCAAAAATGGCAGAAAATAACTGATTAAAACTTCCAAGGTCTATAAAAGAGCTGAAAAAGTCGTAAGGTTCAAACAGAGTTTATTTTCTTGGCTACAACTTGTATTTCAGTTCTTTTGGTAATTTCTGCATACATATAAGGTCTAATTTCAGATCACTTAGATAAAGGTCAAACTTATCTAAGAGGATTATTTAAAAAATCATCCTATTGTAAAAATGTCTCTCAATTTATGAATAGTTCAGGGTGCATTCTGGTGGCATCACTTTAGTCAAGCACTCATCCAACACAAGTCCATGATGGAGAAACTTTGCCAGCCACTGAGCACAGCCACTGTCCACATCTGTTGCTTGAGTCTGCTCGGTATCCATTCTTCCTTGCAATGCTATGGTTTGCACGTGCCCCCTGCAGAATTCACGTGTTGAAACTTAATGGCCAATGTAATAGTATTAAATGGTCAGGACTGTAAGAGGTGATTAGGTCTTGAGGCCTTCTCCCTCATTCACAGGACAAAGTGCCTCGATGGAGGCAGTTTGTCCCTTTTTGCCCTTCCTCTTTCCAGTCTGTGAGGACACAGTGTTTCTTCCCACCCTCCTCCCTCCATAGGATTCAGCATTCAAGGTACAATTTTGGAAGCAGAAACTGAATTCTCACCAGACAGTGAACTTGCTAGCACCTTGATCTTGGACTTCCCAGCCTCCAGAATTGTGAGAAAATAAATTTATGTTCCTTATAAACTACCCAGTCTGAGGTGTTCTTTTATAGCAGCACAAAACAGTCTAAGATACTTTGTCTGAGAGAAGCACACCACACTTTCCAAAAGCAGTCAAAGATTTGCATATCTCCACCCCCACCATGCATGCTGGTCACGGTGACTGGTTTTGTGGCAGACGAATTACTTTATCAGTAATAAAATGATTCACATGAGAGATATTTTACTGAGAAGGTTGGGAAAATAAGGATCTCTTTTTTCTGGGATAGCCAACGAGGTAGAAGATAAGCCTGGAACCATAGGTGGTCATTTCCTGCTAGGGAAAGTCAGTTATATAATGTAGCCAATATAAAAAATCAGAACCAAGAGACTTTAAATAATTAAGTCTGATGACTTATTGAACACCTGAATTCAGTCATATTAGATTTGGAGAACCAATACATTTCCATGTTCCATAAGACAATTTTAGTCCATTTTTTATTATTGTTAAACAAAAGACTCCCAATTAATACAGTCTTTCCTTATTCAAGAGGGTAGATAATAGAGACAAATAGTCTGTGTCCTTAAGAGGAACTCAGAGAAACAAAGACAGATATATGACGTGAAGTGATTCAGAATTCAGAACTGTTTTTTTCACAAGTTTTTATATTTTTTACAATGTTAAGTTCCTGTTAATCCGTTTATCTAATATCATTCCTCAATAACTGAAACATATATCGTAACATGTTGCATCTAACCCGACTGCCTGCCAAAATGTACTCCTTCCCAAATGTCCCCCTCCAGCTCGAATTTTCCTTTTCCTTTGGTAGTAGTTCATACTTTCTTTCAGTGTTTCGGGGATTTTTCTGTGCCTGCTTTTAGGCCTCGGTGTCCTGCTGAATTCTTCACTCTTTTCATCTATCTCCTTTTAAAGCTGTTTTAAGGTTCATTGCTTCTTGACCTATTCAGCCTTGCTGGTCTTCTAGGCCAGTCTAATTCCCCAAGTGGGGTTTCAAGACTCTATTACTGCTGTGCTGTCAACAATCTATTTTTTTTCCTTTCACCAACTTTTGGTTACTCCCTGATCACATTCAGGGTGCAAAAATGCTAGGAGTGAACAGTTAAGCAATCCCCAACCCGCACCAGCCGCACATATGACAGAAGCTATTTGGAATCCTTTTACAGGATGTGCTGGCTAATGCAGATAAGCTCTGTGGCATCAATTTACCCTCCAGAAGAAACCCAAATAGCAACACAGGATGAAGGTCAAGGATTAACTGATGCTAATAGAAATGTTCCCAGTGACAGTCCAGATAAAATACTGTATCCCAGCTGATGAGGCCTGCACATGAATACAATATTACAAGGTATGCTTCCCTGGGAAGAAAAATCTCCCTTTCATTTGTAATATACCTTCATAGTTCACATCATGTCTGCTAGTTGCATTGACTGTGGTAAGAACTACACATCACAAGTAGAGTTTTTAATGGCAATTGAGCCACAAAGATGATTCTTACTCCACATCTAAGCCAACAAGCTCAATGCACTCTTTCATGGTTCTTCATCTTTTCCCACATTAGATTAGACTGTTCCTTTCAGCAGGAGTTTTAATGCATCGTAAGCCTATTTGGCAGCAAGCTTTAAAAGCATTTAATAAAAGGAATGTGAAGGAAACGTTATCAATGAGAAAGGTTTGCCTTAATGATTCCTTAACTTGTTTATGATTCTCCTGCCTCGCAGAGGTGATGCTTCAGCAGTTCCACATACCAAGCTGAAGAAAACCCTGAGACTTTTTGGAGCCGGAGATCCTTCATCCCTGCACGGTAATGAGCTGGCTAGCCTTCCATAATGGGCAGGCTGTGGTTTATTCTGTTTCCTAGAAGAAGCTGGAAGGAATTTTATGGCCATAGGTTTTGTGTGAGCATTAAGCCATTTGCGGCCAGTACGGGAAGAGAAAGCACTTGTCCCCAAAGCTACTTCAACTTCCCTTCCTACTTGCTGCCCAGGGCTTGGCAGCCTCTTCAGAGATGACATTCTAAAAGTTATCTCTAGACAATACTCATTCACAGAACAGGCAATCCAGGCACTCTTGAGGGCAAGCCTGAACTCTCCTGTTCACTCAGTCACTGGTGTGAAGGAACCTAACCCGAATGAGAGTTTAGGAAACACACTTCCCACTCCCTGAACATGCACTGGCCTTGCTTTCAGGCTATCTGGGGAGCCGATGCCTGTTACCTTCCTCATTTTCACTTGGCCCAATCCTCCCCTTTGGGAAACACACATTTCCACAGACAGAGACATACTGTTGCCTTCTCCCAGAAAGATCTACAAGCAAAGGTGAAGGAGAACTATATGGAACACAGGAAAATAGAACCAGTGGAATAAGCTGCCACTTTATAGAAGTAAATATGATAAACTTAGACCCACAGGAAATCGTTTTATGGCAAAGATTTTGTCCTTTCAAAGAAAGGACTAGGCATTTTATTTTTCAAAATGAAACCTTAGGTTAGTGAACGTATGGCCAGATGCCCGGTGGAAATAATACTGTCTGTAGGGACCTTCATGGTGCTCTCAGGTGAAGAGAAAAATTAACCTTCAGTAAATAAAAAATCTTTAAATTCCATGTTGGTAAAATTATTCTTACATTCTAGTTCTCATCGAGGACTAATATATATACAACACTTGAAGTTTTTCCATTAAATTGTTTTTGAATTATGAGTAACAAAATAAAAAGTTTGAACAAATTGAAGAAAAATAAATGAAAAGACAGAGCTTATGTCCCTTAGCTAGAAAGTACGTTATTTACATCTCTGACAATACTTTCCTCACTCTCTCCCCACCCCCATGTAGCTATGGGCAATGAATGTCATTATTTACAAGTTTGGGTAGAGAAACTTTTTACTTTAGCCTTTGCTTTACTAAACATGTGCCCCTACTAAGGGCAGAGTTGTATATTAAGTGCCCAAAACGTGATTATGACACAGAATTAGGAGATGTTTCTTTAGAGAAAAGCAAGCTTTATGTACTGAAGAATGTTGACAATTTAAATTTTGGAAATGTCAAGTTTAAAAGGTCTGCAAGACAGACAAGTGGAGCTATTTATCAGGCAGCTGGAAATTTGGTCAGTAGACAGGTGAAATTGGAGGCAGTGGAGTGGCAGCCTTCCATATCATAGGATGGAATAAAAAATGGGTTTCCAATGAAATATGAGTTTAAATGACCACTAAGAAACTATTATTTTAATCTTTTAAAATCTATTCTAAAGTGGTAAATAAACTTTCCCTTGAATCATTTCATGATGAATATGTTCAATTCTCCCCACAACCAGCGAAGTAAGTGAAGGGCTCAGGAAGTATATTAACTCTTTAAGGTACTCCAGGACTATGAGGATGACACAGGGCTCCAGAACACAGCAGTCCCGGGAAAGAGTAGGGAAAAGTGGGGAGCTAAGGTATAGACTCGGAAGTGAAGAGTTTTCTAAAGAGTTGGTAAGTATCCGAGATTTTTCATGCAAAGAATAAAATGTTTTTGAAAAAAACAAAAAGAAAGGCAGCAAGGTGGGAATTGGTGGCTAATCTATTTAGATTTTATTGCATTGTTTTCTTGATTACCTTGAAAATATTTTCCTCTCTGAAATTTAATCCGAAGTCATTTCTCAAAGTTGGGAATTTTGCTCTAGTATCAAGAACTTAGACTGGACTTTGCTACCCTTTTGCAATGTTAATCATAAACCTACATCAATTTTTTGGTGTCTGATTCATTCATTTACTATTTATTTAGATTTTGTGCACAATTACTAATATAACTTTTCCTAAGGCAGTATTCCTATACAAAATGCCCATTAGGAGATAAAACATTTTTCTTAAGGGAAAAGACAGAAGCTGATATCAGGCAAAAGCCTTCAGTAATCTTTGAATGAATGTGGTGTTGGTATAAACTTTAGCAGTAATATATTATATATTTAAACAAATGTCTTAGTTTCTTTTTATAAAAGTTAAATAATACTGGGCAGGAGAAATATCTGTATTTTCTTTCGAGTTTTAGGTAGCTGGTGCATTGCTACAAGTCAGTGTTATTTATTTATTTGAGACGGCATCTCGCATTGTCTCCCAGGGTTGTAGGTCAGTGGTGCAATCTCAGCTCACTGCAACTTCTGCCTCCCGGATTCAAGCGATTCTCCTGCCTCAGCCTCCCAAGTGGCTGGGATTACAGGCACCTGCCACCACACCAGCTACATTTTTGTATTTTTAGTAGAGACGGTGTTTCACCATGTTGACCAGGCTGGTCTTGAACTCCTGACCTGTGATTCACCCACCTCGGCCTCCCAAAGTGCTGGAATTACAGGCATGAGCCACCGTACCTGGCCCAGCATTATTAATGTTATTAGATAACATTAGACGTCAAGCCCCCAACAAATTATGTCATGTCAAGCCAGTCTTTAAGACTCAAAATAGGAGTTGGTTGTTCCAGTAAAAAAATGATCAATGATACTACATGTGGTAAATTTATCAAAAAGATGTTACTCTGTACTACCTCAAATATCAAGTCAATTGACTAAAGGCATTTTTCACTTTTTATAACTTTGACATCCTACTGTCTGGTTTCCAGTACTTCTGCCTTAATATTATGGGATATGGAGTCAGACATACTTGGGATTCCAGCCCCAGCACTAATATCTACACCATGTTGGACAAGCTATTTCACCTTTCTGATCCTCGGTATCATCATCTGTAAAATGGGAATTTACAATACCCACCACACAAAAGTTGTTGTGGGAATTAAAGGATGCAGTGCATGAAAAGCTTTCAACAGAATCTGGAGAGTAACAGATACTCTATACATACACGTGCTTACTATAAATAGTGTTGATCTGATCTTGATGTACATATCTCAGAGAAGGTGAAAGAAAAAAATGATAATGATAATTAGAATTACATTCTCTCTGAGTGTATGGGGGAAAAAATTCCTCTCCTTTTCCCCATTTCCTTTTGTTTCTTGCTTTTTTTTGAGATGGAGTCTCACTCTATCACCCAAGCTGGAGCACAGTGGCATGATCTCCGCTCACTGCAACCTCCACTTTCCAGGTTCAAGTGATTCTCCTGCCTCAGCCTCCCGAGTAGCCAGAACTACAGGAATTCACTACCATGTCCCACTAATTTTTGTATTTTTAGTAGAGGCGGGATTTCACCATGTTGGCCAAGCTAACCTCCTGACCTTGTGATCTGCCTGCCTCAACTTCCCAAAGTGCTAGGACTGCATCAGTGAGCCACCGCACCAAGTCTGTTTTCATTTTTAATAGGCTCTTTCCTTCTCTTCCTTTTGTATTACATCAAAGCTCACCTGCTAAGGGCCTTTTATTTTTTCATCAGAGCATTTCCCAAGACAAAATCCCCAATACCCTTTGACTCCTTAAGGAAATCAATCTAGTCTAACCAAGAGAGGCAGCAAATATTAGACATTTACCGTGTCAATTATGGTATTTTGGCAACATGATGTCTTGGCAACGTTTTTTCATTACACTGTTGGTGACAGCCTAACAGAAGGAAGTTATATGGAAAAGGCATGAAAACCTGGAGTGCAAAGGGGTTTTGTCACAAGTTTTTGGGATGCTGAGAGTTGCTGTGCAAGATGTCTTGCATGGAAGGAAGATAGTTCTTCTGGATGTCTATTTGTGTAACAAGAAACATGGTGTGCTATGGTTTCATATTCCTGGGGGGCCAAAGCAAAATTCCTTCCTGGAATTGACTTTGAAATATGCACTTGGTTTCGGCTGAAATTTGCAGGAGCTAGAGATCGAGGTTCACACAAGTAAAGAAAAACGGAATACAGTTTATAGTGGGTCTGATTTTGGACTCTTAAATTTTTAAAGTAACGTGTTAAGTCATAGGATTTTTAGAAACAAAAAATAGCATTTGAAGGTATAAAAATTTGACTTGACCTATTTTAAAATAATAAGGCAGCAGACATATATACTAGTGTTCATTCATTTTTTAGGGAGAAAATTATTATTGTCTCATGAATTGTACCTTTTTTGTCTAGCTCTGAATAATGCAACTTTAGTGAGAAAATCTGGGCTCTGAGACACATTACAAACAGTTACAAATATAGCAGTTACATTATTCTAGTCATTACTAGCAGACATTTCCATTATAAATGTGGATATTAAGAGGTTCATCATTCATATATGCACATGCTCTAATCTGATTCTTGACAGAACAGAGAAACTAACTCTGCAATATATGGATGAAGATATTTTCTTTTCTTTCAGCTTTTCTAGAGACCAAAAAAGCGTATTTCTTGAAAGCCTCTTTCTTGAGGACCAAGACCCTTCTAGAATATTTTTCTCATCTTCCTGGGTAGAGATGGTGATCAAATGCCACCACTGTGTAGCATCTATAACGTTTTTTTTGTTTGTTTGAGACGGAGTCTCACTCTGTCACCCAGGTTGGAGTGCAGTGGTGTGATCTGACTCACTACAACCTCCACTTCCCTGGTTCAAGCGATTCCCCTGCCTCAGCCTCCCGAGTAGCTGGGATTACAGGTGCACACCACCATGCCCGGCTAATTTTTTTGTATTTTTAGTAGAGATGGGGTTTCACTATGTTGGCCAGACTGGTCTCGAACTCCTGACCTCAGGCAATCCACCTGCCTCAGCCTCCCAAAGTGCTGAGATTTGAGCCACTGTGCCCGGCCTATACCTGTTTTTTAATTGAACAAGTACTATGTGAATATATGGCTCTCATAGGAAACAATTCAGATTAATTCTCAGCAGGCCTTTTCAACAGAACTCCAGTGGAAAAACGCCTCTCATTACTTGCTTACACAAAGATTCCTGGTTTTTGAACATTCTGTGTGTTTGAAGAGCAGATTGAACAATTAATTGTCTATACACAGACTGTACAAAACAGATTATACACAGATTTTTGATAAGCTCCCTGTTTTCTGCCCCACTTACATTCTGTTCCTCCTCTATACCTAATGATTCAAAGTTCTGAACCTATCCAAGATTATCTAGAACAACAGCTCTCTGAATGTTGTCCCCAAACCAACACTATCAACGTCAGCATTCCCAGTAAGTTCTCAGGTCCTATCCCAACCTATTGAATCAGAAACTATAGGGACAAAGCCCAGAAATCTATCTTTTAACAAGCACAGCACGCAATTCTGATGCACCCTAGAATTTGAGAAACCATAGATTCGCAGCAAATTGGCTCTCTTTTATGATATATCTGCTCTTGGTGTGCTCTAAGCTTTAGTGTCTCTACCTGTGAAATCAATCATCACTCTTCCATCTGCTCTCAATATTTTAAATATGTTTAAAATCTATGATCCCTTAACAATCTCATTTCTATTCTCTTTGTTTGTTATCCTTTTAATTTATTGTCTACCATTCCACTGGTGAATCAGGGAGGGACAACTGATAGACATATGCTATTAGGCCATTATCTTTAGACATTTCTATATACATTTTTATTAAAATGTATATCGACATGTATACAGACAGAAATTTCTAATCATATACATATTTATACTTAGTGCTTATCTTTCCTAAAATTAAAATTACTAATCGTGTGTGTGTGTGTGTGTGTTTGTGTATAAGAGAGTATCTTTAAAAAGAGCAAATAAGCAAAATTTTGTCTTCCTTGTAAATTCCATTTTATCTCATTACTTTTTTTCATTTTTAGAACTCATCACTTCTTTGGAGGAGTTGTTTACTTTTTCTAGTTTGAGTTGAAAATCTCATCTTTTTAACTGTCTAACAAATACATTTAAGGTATAAATTTGCCACTGCATACTACTTTGGCCAGCCCTCATAGATTTTGGTATGTACATCCATTGTCATTTATTTCTAATGAAATTTGAAACTAAATAGAAATTTAGTTTGATTTCCTTATGATATAAAGTTATTTGGAAAGGTTTTGTGTTTATTTTTAACTTTTTAATTTATTATTTTTTTGATTGATGGAAGGTTTTTAAACTTTTTTTTGTCTGAAATTTACATGTTTTATTTACAATTTTCTACTTGTAACTTTGACGTTTTAACATATTTAAAACATTTTTCTATAAGTAGTTAGAAGCCTGGTGCATTTAGACTTCTCTATCCTCACATCGTCCTCTACCCAACCCACCTTACCCACCCCAACACCCATTTTGAGATTTTGTTGTTGTTGTTCTACATTGCTTTTACAGCTAACAATTAGGCAACTTCACATTTTGCTAATTTCTTTGCCTGTCACTGTTTATTGTATCCTATAAACCATTCTTTTTAATTTTTTATTTTGCTGAAATGCATTCTCTTTCAAGGAGTCCTTGCATACCTGTTACTGATGGTTTGGCTGTGTTTAGAATTTGGAGCTTAAAGTTATTTCCTTCTGAACTTTAATGTGCCTAGATTGTGTTTTTTTGTTCATTCTATTTGGCTCTGAATAGGACCATCAATATAAATATTCACATTTGAGGATTTATTAATTTTTACAATTATATTTGTTATTTTGCTAATTCCTCAAAAGAAACTTTTTGTTTTGTAAAGGCCCTTATGAGAAGATTTTCTCGTCCTGAGAAAAATATTAATAATACTTAAACATTGCACTTCTGTTTGTTCTATTAATTTGGTTCAGCTATTGAATATTTTCACTTGCTTGTTGAAATTAGTATATTTTTACTCAAGATTTTATGTTGGTCATCTATGAATGCTATTTTTATTTACAGTAGCCTACTAAATTATCACTTTAAATCAGGAGGAATAAGAGGCACAGACAGACAAGCTACCAGATGCTCTGTGACAGTAGATGAGTTTTTTGCGGAAGCATACCCAGTTCCTCCTGCATGCCACAAGACATGGGAGACACAGCCTTGCTTCCAAGCTTCTGCACTCCCACTCTATGTCCTGTTTGGAGGAACATTATTTCTCTCCATATTATTTACTTACCACACTCTGAGCCAATTGTGGCATGCTTTTCTGAGTTTAATCATGGGAAAAACTGAAGGCAGTTCATTCTAACATACCACTACAAAATAGTGAAGGAGCCAGGAACTAACCTTAAATCTCCAGACTCCTAGATCTATAGCTATTTCCCAGATCATGCCAAGCAGACCTCTTACCTTGGTCTGATTTTATTAACTACCTATTATGACAAACTGGAGAATGAATTTTTAAAAAGTAAAAGCATAGGCCGGGTGCGGTGGCTCACACCTGTAATCCCAGCACTTTGGGAGGCCGAGGCGGGCAGATCACGAGGTCAAGAGATCGAGACCATCCTGGTCAACATGGTGAAACCCCCGTCTCAACTAAAAATACAAAAAAATTAGCTGGGTGTGGTGGCGCGCGCCTGTAGTCCCAGCTACTTGGGAGGCTGAGGCAGGAGAATTGCTTGAACCCTGGCGGCAGAGGTTGCGGTGAGCCGAGGTCGTGCCACTGCACTCCAGCCTGGCGCCTGGTGACAGAGTGAGACTCTGTCTCAAAAAAAAAAAAAAAAAAAGTAAAAGCATATTATTAAGGAAAAAAATGAATTATTTTTAACTTTTTATTTTTTATTTTATTTGTTTATTTTGAGACAGAGTCTTGCTTTATCCCCCAGGCTGGAATATAGTGGTACAAACTCGACTCACTGCGACCTCCGCCTCCCAGGTTCAAGCGATTCTTCTGCCTCAGCCCCTCGAGTAGCTGGGATAACAGCTGCATGCCACCATGCCCAGCTAAATTTTGTGGTTTTAGTAGAAACGAGGTTTGATCATATTGGCCAGGCTGATCTCAAACTCCTGACCTCCTGATCCACCCGCCTCGGCCTCCCAAAGTGTTGGGATTACAGGCATGAGCCACCACGCCCGGTCATTTTAAACATTTTTAAATACTACACACTGGGCACAGTGCATACTGCTCAGTGATAGTGCACCGAAATGTCAGAAGTCGCCACTACAGAACTTTTCCATGCAACCAGCACCGCCTGTTCCCCCAAAACTACTGAAAGAAAAATAAAAAACAAAGAAGAATTTAATGTTAACAATAAATACAGGAACAAATAGATATTTTTCTTATACAACGAGTTTGGGCAAAAAGAATCACAGTAGAAGACAACATTTTTCAGGATGAATGTTAATTATAAAATCCAGCTTCATCAGTTGCCATCAAGGTCAGCCGGGGTGTTCTCTCTGCAGCTGCTAGTGCTACTGCTGTCACCATCACTATTTACTCTGAGCAAATAGGGCCTCTGATCTGACCAAGGACAGGGCT
Source organism: Alouatta palliata (assembly GCA_004027835.1). NCBI lineage: Eukaryota > Metazoa > Chordata > Mammalia > Primates > Atelidae > Alouatta > Alouatta palliata. The sequence goes on from PVKV010009471.1 coordinate 17,688, forward strand.
AAGCTGTGAAAATTCAATCAAGGCCTCATGAAGCGGAAGCATTGGTGTGGAAGGTGACCCGACGCAAGAAATCGCTCAGTAACGCCAGTGTCTTAAAAGAGAATTCTACATGCCTGCACACACATGCTAGAAAGAGAATGTAGCTAGATCAACAATTTACAGCATGGGAAACTTTAAGAATAACATATCCTAATGGAATTTCAGGCCCAGGCTAAGTAATAAATGAATTCTACAATGCTGAGCTGTTTTAGAGTGACGTGAACATGGGGTGATTTTATTTTAAATGTTCTTTATGATTTTCAAATAGTACATCATAGTGTTGTCTCCGCTGGCTTTGGCTTCATAACAAACTACCTCAAAAGTTATTGGCATAAAACAAAATAAGTTATTCAGTTCACAGATCTGTGGGCGGCAATTTGGGCCAGGTTTCAGTGATCTGGACTGGACTCTCTCCTGTCAGGTCAGCAGAGGCAAAATGACGCTGAGCTGGGGCACCGCCGTCCTCACCGTGCCCCTCCACTCCATGAGGGAACGAATTTACATTGCTGCTATCATGATTTTAAAATTTTAGGTTTCTCTTTCTTTTTTTTTTTTTTTTTTTTTTTTTTGAGACAGGGTGTCCTTCTCTCACTCAGGCTGGAGTCTAGTGGCACAAACTCAGCTCATTGCAACCTCGACTTCCTGGGCTCAAGCGATCAATTCTCTTGCCTCAGCTTTCCAAAGTGCTGGGATTGCAGATGTGAGCCACTGTGCCAGGCCTGGATCCCTTCTTTGTTGAAGATTAACAATGAATCTTCTCTTTGCCTTATTAGTAAATCTTTAATTACTCAGATTAAAATATTCTCTAGAGAAAGTGATGTCAAGGTTTATTCAAGAAGTCTCAAGTCATTGAGTTGTTAAGTGTGGAAATTTTTAATTTCCCAATAATTTCTACCAGCTATGCTGCCAACTCCCTTCACTAACGTATCTAAATCCAGTTTCATTGTTTTTCTGTCATCTTCAGTTATTCGCACTTGGTCCAGATCAACCAGCTGTTAGAGTCAAGGCTTTTCCCTGCTCCTCAGACCCATGAAGGCTGCTAGACCTTGGCTCCAGAGCCTGGAGTTGGGGGTGGGTGGAAGTCTTCTCTCCCACCTGCTTGCTCCTTCTTCCTTATAGTCTTCCTCTCGTGTCAGTGCTGGGAGGAAGAAAGGAGAAGGCCCATCTCCTGACACGCCTATGCATAGCAAACGTCCTTTTCTTGGTTGTCCTGACCTGCTCTTGCCTTACCTGAGAGCCCACATGTGAAAAAAGCATATTATTGGTGAGGGGTGGCACTTGAGCAGAATCAGAGATAAGCACGTTTTCCAATCTCAGTAGCGCAAAGATCCTCACTGATTTTCTGTGCTCAGCCCCATTAATCAAGCTGCAGTCTATACAGCGGAAGTAGAAGAAGAGGTGCAAGACCCTGCTGTCACTGGACTCAGCTCCAGGGTATTTCCTTTAGAAATCTGAATACATCTTCAAAAGCTGGTACCACCTAGCTACCATATCACATCCCAGCATGCACTGGATCCCAGCAAGCTTGCAGCCATGTCTCTCTCTCTCAGTTATATTTTGTACCCTTTCTAGCCCATTTTTGGGAACCATGAAATACTTAGGAGGACTGATTCATGCCATCTTCATCTGGCCTCAGTGCTCCCATCATCTTCCTTTAGTGTTCTTGCCCCTAAAACACCAGAGCAAATCACAAACTCTATTGCTCAGAAGACAGCAAGGAGAAGAACAAGTCTCCATTTCTTATTGATACCCACAGTTTCTGGTTTCCTACTCCCTTCAGCTTTAGAAAAGAAATCAGTAAGTGTCTAGGACAAGGCCCCTAAAAGTAACCTCCTGGCCCCTTTCCAGTCTTCTTTATATAAACAGAGGATGGGTGGATAGAGGAAGGAGAGAGGTTGAAAAGAGTGCTTATCTCTGATCCCGCTCAAGCACCGCCTGTCGCCAAGCTTGGAGCCGGAGGCCAACGCCTTCATCTGAGGTTCTCTCTGAATTGGGAATCCAGACTACATAGTGGCCTTTACTCTCAACTTCGAGTTCTAGAAGCCAATACTTAGAAGTCAAAACATACAGCACAAGAGATTTTACACAATCCTGCTATACAGAAAAGCATTTAGGACAGGTAAAGATTTAAAAAGTCTCAGTTGTAACTTCACTATTGCTGTGAATGAAAATCGAAAATCATTTACTTCTCCTTATGTGGCCTATTTTCCTTTATTCTTTTTGTAGATCTCTCTCTTTCTCTCTCTTTTTGCAAATCAGAACAATTTATTGTACGAGTTTAAGAGTATCTTTACAGTCGTCGATTAGTTTAAATATCACAGTTCATTCTCTTTCCTTCAGCACCAAGAAAACTGACATGATGGCCTGTCTTAAGTTGGCTTCCTCTGTTGGTCTTTTATCTGACAAGACACCTTTGGTAAAGTAATGACAAAGGCTCATCAATATGCTACTTTTCATCTGCCTGACACTGAAATCAATGGACTGCAGAAGTCTCTCCATCAGCATTGTCAGAAATGATCACCACGCTGGACAAAGTATGCCACCTGATTTCTGTGAGCACTCATTCATTCCTGAAAGCTTTCTCTCAGCTGTTACAACAGTGATCCTGCTTAGAGGTCAGAGATAAAGACGCTGTACAGTCAGAGGACGCGCGGTAAATGTGAAGAGGGGAGACTTTCTCAGAGTGCGAGATGCCATAATGGTCTGTATATCTGGCCCCCGGGAGAAATCACAATTTCCATCTCTGGGACATGTGACCTGCAGGATCTGCACTTGTGGGCCTGGAAGCCCTAATTTGTCATAAGTGGCAGTTGGGATTAGTGGTTATATTCAACATTATGGAAAGAATTTACCCAAGCACAAGTAAATGAATTGGCATAATCAGTTTTATGAAGAAAATTTAAAGTATTCATCAAAAACTTTAAAACATACACATGATTATATAAGTCTTTTTATATATTCATGATTAACCAATACCAATAGCTCAGCAGAAGAAAAAACTTGCCAAATATCTTTTAACATATTTAGATAATTTTCTACCATCAGTAATAACAGGAATTATCACATCAAAAATTGAATTGCACTAGCAATCATAAACCTCATGGAATTAGGTTTCCCTGACTTGGAAGATTCTAGGTTTGTGCTCATTCTAAGAAATAGAATAATGTCCTAGGAGCCTACAGCCATCACTCAGAACTCTAACCCAAAGCAGAAGATTGAAGACCATTGGTTTCAGACAGTAATACCCAAATTATTCCGCCTGGTGAATAGCTAAATGACCATGGCACTGGATTATTCTCTGCTTGAAGAAATACAATAGCCATCACACCCTAGCAGGCAAGAAGTTCTTTACAAAAGAAAAAAATTTTGGCCTGATTAAAAGGCACTTCCTTTTGTTCCTCATGTTGACCAGTAATTATATACTCTTCCCCCTGCAAAAGAGAAAAAGCCCTGCTCATTATAAAATAGCAGTATTGACCCTTTTGAGATATTTCAAAAGGATATTTTCAAAAAGATATTTCAAAATCCTAGAAGCAAATAAAATATAGTTGAAATCCAGGAAAGCTGAGACGGTACATGGTAAATGATAAATCTGGAGAAAACTGTCAAGAATTCCTCTGAGAAAGTGGGTAGTATGTCCTTCAATGACACCTTATTAATGGGGTGGCCAAGAAAAACCCCAAACCAAAATTGATTGAAAAGAGGATATGTGAGTATCTAATGCAAACCCTGCAGGAACACTGATCACAGTGTCAGGGACCAAGGTGCAGTCTTTCAAGCAAATATCCTGTAAGACCCCCAAAACACAGTTAAAGCATGGCTACAAATCTGAGGAAGAAGAAAGAGAACTTCTATAAAGGAGGCTTTCTGGAGAACTGGCTGTAAGAGGGTCAGTGCAGAAATATAGAATGTGCTCAAGAGGCCACTGAAGCAGCCCAGGAAAGAGACAGCTGACTTACAGTGGTTGGGGAGTGAGTAGTCAGATTCAGGATACACTAATAGCCTCACACATCAATATGCTGAGACAGGGAAAAAGGGAATATCCCTTCAGTGTCCCTTTTAACCATTAATCACATCACCCACCTGCTCAAAACTCTTCAAACACTTCCCACACTATGAGAAAATTCAAGAGTCTTTTTTTTGTTGTTTTTTAAAATTATACTTTAAGTTCTGGGGTACCTGTGCAGAATGTGCAGGATTGTTACACAGGTATACACATGCCATGGTGGTTTGCTGCATCCATCCCCCCCATCACCTACATTAGGTATTTCTCTAAATGTTAGCCCTCCCCAATCTCCTAACCCCTTGCTACCCCTCCTCAGTCCCCCCACCCCCCAACAGACCCCAGTGTGTGATGTTCCCCTCCCTGTGTCCATGTGTTCTCATGGCTCAACACCCCACTTATAAGTGAGAACATGTGGTGTTTTGTTTTCTATTCTTGTGTCAGTTTGCTGAGAATGATGGTTTCCAGGTTCATCCATGTCCCTACAAAGGACACTAACTCGTCATTTTTGATGGCTGCATAGTATTCCATGGTGTATACGTGCCACATTTTCCTTGTCCAGTCTATCATTGATGGGCATTTGGGTTGGTTCCAGGTTTTTGCTATTGTAAACTGTGCTGCAATGAACATACGTGTGCATGTGTCTTTATAATAGAACAATTTATAATCCTTTATGTATATACCCAGTAATGGGATTGCTGGGTCAAATGGAATTTCTATTTCTAGATCCTTGAGGAATCGCCACACTGTCTTCCACAATGGATGAACTAATTTACACTCCCACCAACAGTATAAAAGTATTCCTATTTCTCCACATCCTCTCCAGCATCTGTTGTCTCCAGATTTTTTAATGATGGCCATTCTAACCGCGTAAGATGGTATCTCAATGTGGTTTTGATTTGCATTTCTCTGATGACCAGTAATGATGAACATTTTTTCATGTTTGTTGGCTTCATAAATATATTCTTTTGAAAAGTCTTTTCATATCTTTTGCCCACTTTTGAATGGGTTTGTTTTTTTTCTTGTAAATCTGATTTCATCCTTTATGTGCTAGTTTCTTCCCATCTTCATGGATTCATCTACCTTTGGTCTTTGAAGTTGGTCACTTCTTGATGGGGTCTTTGAGTGGATCTCCTTTCTGTTCATGTTGAAACTATTTCTTTCTGCTGATTAGTTTTCCTTCTAACAGTCAGGCCCCTCTGCTGCAGGACTGCCGGAGGTCCACTCCAGAGCCTGCTTGCCTGGGAATCACCCATGGGGTCTGCAGAATAGCAAGGATTGCTGCCTGTTCCTTCCTCTGGTAGCTTTGTCTCAGAAGGGTACCTGCCAGATGTCAGCCAGAGCTCTCCTGTATGAGGTGTCTCTTTGGATATATGGGGGTCAGGGAACCGCTTGAGGAGGCAGTCTGTCCCTTATCAGAGCTCAAGTGCTGTGTTGGGAGCTCCATTTCTCCCTTCAGACCTGCTGGGCAAGGACGTTTAACTCTACTGCAGCAGAACTCACAACTGCCCCTTTTCCCAGGTGCTTTGTCCAAGGAAGGTGGGGCTTTATTTATAAGTCCCTGATGGGGGCTGCTGCCTTTTTTCAGAGATGTCCTGCCCAGCTAGGATGGAGTCTAGTCATGGTCTGCCTGCAGAGGCATTGCTGAGCTCCAGCGGGCTGTGCCCAGCTGCTGTGTAAACTTCCTTGTGCTTCTGTTTACACAGGTAAGGTTAGAACTGCCTTAGTAATGGCAGAGTGCCTCAGTAATGGTGGATGCCCCCCGCTCCAGAAAACGCGACTGTCCCAGGTCAAGCTCAAGCTGCTGTGCTGGCTGCCAATCAAGCCAGGGGCTTTCAGTTTGCTGGTCTTTGTTGAGGTGGGACCTGCTGAGCCAGATCACTTGGTTCCCTGCCTTCAGCCCCCCTTTTTTTCTGGGGGAATGGGCAGCTCTGTCTCACAGGTGTTTCAGGTGCTGGCTAAAATGGCCGCCGCCCAGTTTTGTGCCGGAATCCCAAGGTGCTTGTTGGCCCCAGCAGGAATCTCCTGATCTTTGAGCTGTAAAGACTGTAGGAGAAGCACAGTATCTGAGCCAGAGTGCCAGACAGTCCAGAAAAGTCCTTGATGGCCTCCACTGGGTGGTGGTCACGGGGGGTCCTCTGGCCCGCTGCATTTCCCAGGTGATGCAGTGCCCCACCCTGCCTCAGTTTGCCCTCCTTGGGCTACACCCACTGTCCAACGAGTCCCATTGAGAGGAACCTGGTACCTCAGTTGGAAATGCGGAGATCACTCACCTTCTATGTTGCTCTTGCTGGAAACTGCGCTCCAGAGCTGTTCCTATTCAGCCAACTTGGCAGAAGTCCCAAAAATTCAAGATTCTAATTAAGGCTAGAAGGTTCTTCTGATCCAATGCGCCACTTCTGAGATCTCATTTCTTGCCAGTTTCCTTGTTCATTTCTTTCCAGCCATGTTTACTTCCTTGCTGTTTCCCAAATGCATCAAACATGGACCTTAGGGGCTTTGAACTTGTCTGGAAGCCCTTCTCCAGAAGTTCCCACAGCATGCTCCCCTCCTTCATTTGGATCTTATCATGTAGGCCAAAGAAGACTTCTCTGACAACTATTTATAAAGTAACAGCTCCAGCCAGGCTCGGTGGCTAACACCTCAAATCCCAGCACCTCCGGAGGCCAAAGCGGAAGAATCACTTGAGCCCAGAAGTTGGAGACCAGCCTGGGTAACAGAGAAACTCCATCTCTACAAAAAAATACAAAACTTAGCCAGGCATGGTGGCATGAGCCTGTAGCCCCAGACACTTGGGAGGCTAAGGTGGTAGGCTCACTTGGGCCCAGGAGTTTGAGGCTGCAATGAGCTGTGATCACACCACTGCACTCCAGCCTGGGTGATAGAGTGAGACCGTGTCTCCAAATAAAGAAAAAAAAAAAAAAAGAACAGGTCCTTCAACACTGTTTTACCTTGCCCAGCAATATTGTTCTTTATAGCACTTTTCACTACTAGAAATATGAGTATCTTCCCCTCCTGTTTTTTACATCTCTGTTTTATTTAGAATGTAACTTGATGAAGGCAGATAATTTGTGTCTTATCTAATAATAGAGCAGGATATCTATTTGGAAACTTATGGCCACTGGGTCCACTTAGTCCCACTGTATTTCACTGGGTCCACTTAGTCCCACTGTATTTCCAGTACCTGGAACCTTGGCACATAATATTCACTCAATGAGTAATTGTGAAATAAATGAATGAAAGTAATACCTAGAGTTGCTACAGCCATCCTGTAACCATAAAGAAATTTCTTGACATGTGGTGGAAGGTGTAGCACAAAGACTGAGAGCCCAGACCCACGGGGAAGCCCCTGAGTTGTGGAATCCATCATTTCAGTAGAGCCCTAGCTTTTCATTGTCACGTGAGACAATAGGTTTAGCCACTTTAATTTGGAATTGCTGCTTACTCCACAACTAGGACCGCCCTAACTGCTGCATAATTTTAATCTTCTAGAAAAATGTGACACTTCAATTTCTAGAATATATCATCCAAGAACATTTTCCTTTCTCATTTCTCGTACAATCTGCATAAATTCAGCCAAATGGTTTGTAGGACTTTTAGGATTACTTTCATAATGCTTACCACATTTCTTATCCACCATGATTCACTATTACATAGGCATTTGAATTTCCCCCATTCAAAGAATGATGCAAAAATAATTTTCTTGTGCAGCTGGTCAAAACTGAATTATAAAATTTTAAATGACAAAAAAGAAAAAAACAACGCCCCGCAAATCCAAAATGTTGCCTCCCAGAATATTTGTTTTCGAACATCTTTCTGATAAGTGTTTGAAACCTCTTAGAAAAATACTCAAGTAGAAAATGCTTTTGGAAGTTGACTGTATAAGGGAAAGGAATGTGTTATAGTTATCTGCTAAAGCCTAAATCACAGGCACATTGCATCTTTCAGAAATGTCTCTTATATTCACAAACACCTTGAGCTATTTTCCAAGAGTCCAATCTTTCATTTCCAAACATTTCCCTGTGAATCCAGCGTTAACTAAGTGTAACCACATTATTACCACTAGAAATTAATTTTTCATTTATTTATTGAGTACTTGTTGCAACAGATCTTAAGGCACTGAAGGAAATGTCTACAAATAAGAAACTATGGATCGTAGTCTCAAGGGGTTTTGCTTAAAGAGGAAGGCCTCTCAAAAGTTTTTGTAGTATAATATGCAACATAATTCATGCTAAGGTTTTTCCCAATTCATTGGCCTGTTGCAAACTTCCTCTCCCATGGTCTGAGGCACGTACAGTGAGCTATAGATCAGAGTGGGTCCACAGAGAGCTCCAGTCACACAGTAGTCTATGTGACTGTTTCTATCACAGGTCCCCTTTAGAGTTGGGCAGTATCAAGCCAGCTGCCCCAAAATGGGCATTGGTCCATTCCAACTGTGCCTGACCTTAACATTTGAGATAGATTTGGAGACTTAGGACTGACTTATTCTACTGAGTCTCATACTACTGTCATTCTTGATCAGTGGCCAAAGTGAAAACCTCTCCAGACATCTTTCCTCTCTGTGTCTTTTACAATAGGGTGTTTTGTTGCTCTTACCCCATGTTATGGGTTAAAATGTGTCCTTCCAGAAAAGATGTGTTGAAGTCCTAACCCTCAGAATGTGGCCTTATTTGGAAATAGGATTGTTGCTAACGCAATTGGTTAAGATGAGGTCATACAGGAGTAGGGTGGGCCCCTAATTCAATATGACTAGTGTCCTCATAAAAGGAACTCCAGCTAGAGACAGAGACACAAGGAGAAGCCATGTGAAGGTGAAGTCAGAGATCAGAAGGGTGCATCTACAAGTCAAGTAATACCAAAGATCGCCAGCAAAACCCCAGAAGCTAGGATGGAGACCTGGAACAGATTCTCCTTCACAGTTCTCAGAAGAAACCAATCCTGCAACATTTTATTCTCAGATTTCTAGCTTTCAGAACTGTAAGACAATGAATTTCTGTTGTTTAAGCCTCCCAGTTGGTGGTATTTTTATTTTGTTATGGAAGCCACAGCTAACTAACACATCCCATCTGTTGCTCCCATTTTGATTTTTTAAAAAATCTTCTAACTGTGACCTTGGGAACTCCCATTCCATGCTAAAGAAACTTCCCAACATCTTTATTTTCTTCACCAAACAGCCTCTCTCTGCTTCTAGCACTGTCTTGAAGACATTGCTTTACATGTGGCTCTCTCAAAAGCAATTCATCACTTCACTGAGACAGCCAGATGGAAGGGGCTCCCTGGCAAAACTCCAGCCAGTCTGTACACTAGGGTGGAGTCTCGGGAAGTTTGAGCCTTTTGCAGCAGAGGGGAAAGCCCGGTCCCTCCTCTTCCTGTCTGGAACCTGGGGTTCAACCTGTGAGGCAGGAAGCACAGGAGCAGGGGACTCTGGCTTTGCAGAGGGTCCCTGTTCCCCACTTTTTCCCTTCCACCCAATAAAACCCTGCTTTACTCACCCATCGAACTGACTGCCAGCCTAAATTTTCATGGCGTAGGATAGACAAGGACCCCATCTTTAGCTGAACTAAGGAAAAGTCCTGTAACAGTACTAAGTTGGCATTCTCTAGCTCCCTATTGCTATTTCCAGGGAATTACTCTCCAATATGTTGCAAAACTCCCTCTCACTATGCAGGTCAAGCCACTGGATAGCTTCTACCCTCTCTCATCACTGCTGTGTTCTAACATATTCATGGTGAATACATTGTCCATGAATATAAGACGTCTTCCATATATTTATGGACACACTTGACACCTGCTTTGCACTCTTCAGTTTTACCTCAAGTCCTGCCCTCATCTCTGGCATCTTTTATGGCCACATGAATATGCTGCCCACCTCACCAGCCCAATGACTTCACACTCAGTGCCAACAACTTCTTTCTACTTCATTCACTGATACTTAGGTACCTTACTCACCTGTCTCACCTGATCTGTTCCACATCAGAATACTTACATTCCACTCTCTAGACACAATCTCCAATCCTACATTTTTCTCATGGTCCCTTTCCTGTCAAACTCATCTATTTTTGTTTTTTGTTTTTTGCTTCATAAACATCTCTAAGCTCTCAATGCCTCCATATTTTCTCAGGTAATGAAACCATTCCCGGTTTTACCTTCCTATCTAGACCAGACTTCTTCACTGATCACCAAGCAACGTCTCTTCCATAAACGCAGTCTACAAAAATCATAGATGATTCCAGGGACATATCATCAAAGATGTGCCATAGTGTGATGAGCTGAGAAAGAGCTAGTAGAATGCTAATGACTAGGTAATGGGGCCTCTCTAATCCTTTTCAAAATAATTCAAAATGTAATCATTATTTATCTGTGTAATAATAAGAAATATAGGTTTTGTCTCAGCCTCCATTTCGTGGGAGACAGTTCCTAAAACCAAGTGGTAGGTGTCTTTTTGTGTGCTTGGATAGCTGGTGGCGGGGGTTCTGGCATAGCCTCAGGATGAGGGCTGGGTGCCAGGAGAACCAACCAAGTGATTAGACAGTTGGCACTTTCAGCCTTATGCTACCTCCCACCCCACCCCTCAATCTCTAGGCAGTAGAGAAGGGCTGAAGCTTGAGATGATCACCAATGGCCAATGATTTCATCAATCATGCCTATGTAAGGAAGTCTCTATAAAAACCAAAAGGGCAGGGTTCAGAGAGCTTCCTTCCAGGTAGGTTAACAACAAATCCACATGCTGGGAGTGTGGTGTACCCCAAACTCCACAGGGACAGAAGCTCCAGTGCTCAAGACCTTCCCAGACCTTGCCCTGCATATATCTTCATCTGGCTGTTCATTCATATCCTTTAATGTAGTCTTTGTAATAAAATGGTAACCTAGTACGTAAGCCATTTTCCTGGAGTCCATGAGCCATTCTAGCACATTATCAAACTTGAGAAACATCATGGGAACGACCAATGTGTAGCTAAGTCAGACAGAAGTTGTGTGTAACACAGGTAACCTAGGTACTTCCTACTTGTGATTGGCATCTGGAGCAGAGGTATCCCGTGGGACCAAGCCCTGATTTGATGCTACCTCCAGGTACATAGTTTCAGAACTGAGATAAATTGTAGGACACCAGTTGGTATCCACAGATAATTGGAGAATTTCTTGGTATGGGAGACGCCCCCACACACTTGGTAACAGGCATGTTCTGTGTTGAGGGTGAGAATAGGAAAAGCAGTTTGTTACTTCTATATAGGTTATTTTACATAAAATTTGGTTATATTACTTTGCTTGTAGTTCTTCAAACTTTCATCAGTTATACAACTGAGTTATAGCTCCTTAGACTGGCTTCCCAGGCCATTAATAATGACCTTGCCTACCCACTTCCAAATTATTTCCCTGTACTTCCTACCATTCACATTGTGCAATTTGAAGTCTTTCTGCTTTGGAAACGCTTCTGCCCACAGTCTTATCCTCTTTTGCTTAGGTAATCCCATAAGGAGTTCTCTCTCCTCTTAATCTTCTGGTGAACTCCTAAGCATCCTTCCAAACTCACTGAAGACCTTACCTCACTTTCATATCATTCACGATTCCTTGGATAGAATGTGTAAGTCCTGTTTTTAAGACACTTCTCCATCTCGCCCACACTTCTACAATTGTACTGTCTTCACTGTAGTGCAGGGTTTCTCAGCCCCAGCACCGTTGGCGTTTGAGGCTAAGACACTTCTCCATCTCGCCCACACTTCTACAACTGTACTGTCTTCACTGTAGTGCAGGGTTTCTCAGCCCCAGCACTACTGGCGTTTGAGGCTAAGACACTTCTCCATCTCGCCCACACTTCTACAATTGTACTGTCTTCACTGTAGTGCAGGGTTTCTCAACCCCAGCACTACTGGCGTTTGAGGCTGGTTAGTTCTTTGTTGTGGCAGGGGCGGGCTGTCCTGGGTACTGTAGGACGCTTGCCAGCATCCCCGGCCTCTGCCCAATAGAATTCAGCAGCATGGCTCCAAATTGCAACAATCAAAAATGTCTCCAGACATTGCCAAATGTTCCCTGGAGGACAAAAGCGCCTCCAGTTACAGCGCAGGCCACTCCAGGGTTGCACCTTACCTTTTCCATCTTGTTAAACCCAGAAACCAGCAGAGTGCCTGCCTTATAACATACAACTCAGCCAACGTTGAATGAATTGATCTGAAGCTCAGAAAGAGCGACACTGTTCCAGCAAAACGCCACAGAGAACCCAGGCAGTGTCAACAGCATTCTTCTGGGCACTTCTAATGAAGACATTTTCTAGTTAAAAAATAATGTTTCACTCCTAAGACGGACAACAGCATTCTGGGTTTTCTTTCTGAAAGCAAAGGGCATATCTGCAAAGTTTCCTGAGCACCAGGGCCCGAGGCTGTTTTTGACTGTGTAACTCTTGCAGACTTGCCCCCTTCTGCCACAGCTTTTCTGCCGGCCCCCACGTCCCCAGCAGTTTCATTCGGCAGTTCGCTTCCACACACAGCACTGGGCAGACACCCTAAGTGGGCATTCGCCGCTGCCCAGAACCAGACCCTCCACAAACGTGAATGGCTCCTGTGGCAGAGGGTCAAGTTCACTGTCTGCCTGTTTCCTGTGCCAAGGCATTTGGCTCCTGTCTACCTCGCTTTTATCTGCATTTATCGTTTCAACCGAATGGATTTAAATTATGTCCTTCCTTTTTACAACTGGGGCTGCCGGCATTCTCTGTCTTAATATAACTTCCTAGTAAAGCCCATTTTCTTCTCTAAGAGAGAGTTACAAATACTGCAAGATGGGAAATGGACCACTTCTAGAAAAGCTGTGTGAGCCCAGCTTGGTGTATATGGGAAGGGTTCAGACTTCCCAGCACCACGGGATAGGACTCAAGGAGGATATTTCATATATTTTTTTCTTTTTCCTTTGAGTCGGAGTCCCGCTCTGTTGCCAGGCTAGAGTGCAGAGACGTGATCTCAGCTCACTGCAGCCTTCACCTCCTGTCTCAGCCTCCCGAGTAGGTGGGACTACAGGCGTGCACCACCACACCCAGCTAATTTTTGTATTTTTTTAGTACAAACAGGGTTTCACCATGTTGGCTAGGATGGTCTCGATCTCTTGACCATCGTGATCCACCCGCCTCGGCCTCCCAAAGTGCTGGGATTACAGGCGTGAGCCACCGTGCCCGGCAGGATAGTTCATATTTAAAACAAAAGGTAATTTACGGCTTTCCACTCACCTGCCAAATGCCAGGTCTTTTGGCCATTCTTCTGTTTGCATGGAAAATTATAAAAAGGCAAAGAGACTCTGGAGAACTTGACATGGTAAAACCAGGTGGAAATTTTTCTCCTTGAAACAACTGTAGAAATTAGAAGTCCCTCACCAGCGGCTGACAGGTCACTGTGACAGAGCCGTGCTCTCCTCGCCTGATTGTGTTTGCTTTTTGCTCTCTCCCCCTCGGGCTTTGGGAAGCAGTGATTTGGGGCTCTTATGTTTAAAACATTACGGCAGACATCGTAGGTTGACTAGCCCAATTTCCATTCTCAACTCCCTTCTTCTGCCTCTAACTTAGAAGCTGGTAAAACCCAACACTCACTTTCCCCGCTTCCTTTGAAGCACGCTTTGGCATGTCACCTATTTCTGTCCAATAGCACCTAAGATTTTTTTTTTTTCTGAGGGATTCTGGGAAAGTGTTTGCTTTCCTAATAGGAAAGACAGATGTTTCTTGTGCTGGTCCCTGTGCCCTTCCTCTTGCTTTGAGTGTGGACATTGCTTGCAGCTGGTGCCTAGAACTGCAGCCCCTTCTAGGGTCTGTGAAGTATCTCTTCTGACCGCAGGCAGCTTCACCGTTCGGCTACATGACAAAAAGAACCCCATTTCTCTAAACCTGGTAGATAACTGTTCTGTTGTTTGCTGCCAAAAGGCTTTATAATGAAAATAGCTGTATTTCCACCATAGTCAAGTCACTATGCAAATAAGAGCAGTTGTTTTACCCATTCATGCCCTCTTCCCTATGCACTCTCATCAGAAATTCACCAGGATACAATGTGATTCATTCAAAATCCACCTAGGATTAAGCATTAATCTAAGCTAACAATGGTGCTATATATTCAAATGAAATGAAGGCAGAACTTTTGTTTTATTCATCATCAGTCTCCCACGTCTGCCAAGTGCCCTCTATTAGGTACTTCAAAGCAGTATTCAAACTTTAAAAAAAAATCAACTTTATGAATCCTCCAGCATTAATGAAGCATCTTTACGAATAAATACACACCCTGTTCTTCTAAAATAAAGTCATTCATTTTTGTCTGATTAACATGTTTAAATTGTTAGAATTTTTTAATTTTAGAGATATCCAAAGTGAGTCATTTTATTAAATATTACCCTATGTATAATTAGAATTTTCAAAGAATTTTTCCAGGATTTATATTCCTTTTTGGTTTTATTTCTAGCTTCTTTATCCCTCTACTCAGAGGGATCAAGGGAGGATAGAGGTACAATGCTGGGTGGTAAATAGAAAAAAAAATCCTTTAAGGACTACTGTAGGGCTAGTGGCAGAAATCAGCTCACTCATGGCAGTAACTCTCTAACAGCACAAAGAGGTTGAGAGAACTACTCAACTGTCAGGGTAAAGCATTTCAGGAGCAGAGGCCCTGATTTCAGACCTGGACAGATAAAGCTTTATAGCCTAATAAAATAGGCTATCTAAGAGACAGACTCAGATCATTGCAGTTAATACCAGCCACACAGCAAAGTACGAAGAGCATAGCAACACAGTATCTGATGACAACTAGAGCCGATGTGAGCAGGAAAAAACTTTTCCCAAAACAATGGCTAACAGCCTGGTCAACTTTACAAGACACATTCAGTTGGCTTAGGTTTTCACAGGCCACAGCATTTCTCTATTTGTAAATAATGTTTTTCCTGCAGTCAATGTCCTATTGCTTTACCACACCTCTGATACAGTGGCCTATTGCAATTTGAATTGTTGGATGGCTTAATTAGAGAACTAGAAAGTAACAGGAAGAAAGCCAACCGTCACACACCTAAATTCCCTCTGTGTGTCCAAGGTGTGTCACGCTTTCCTCATTTAGAGCTCAGCACAAGCCCATGATGTGGGTGTCATGGGCTCCATTTTACAGATGTGACTGTTGAACCTGTAAGTTCACATGCTTTCACCAAGCCATGAACTGTGTGCTGGAAGTGCCATTGTGTCTGGGTAGAGCAGGCGGAGACCTGGTCATAAATGGATGTGTAAGGAGTGAGTGTTCATTTGCTGAGCAGAGTGAGGTTGTATTCAGATGGCTGAGAACTTTGCAGTCCTTCACTCGCCATTTGAAACAAGGCAAAGAAAATAATTCTTATTAAATATCTACTCCTCATGGCAAAACTAGTAAGGGGCTCATGCTGAAAAAAAATTTAACCCAGGTCAACAAACATAGCCGGGACAGAGGCCATCAGCCTCAAGATTTTGAGCAAATTGAAAGATGCAAATGAAGAGACTTTGGTGAATATTTACTTTTGTTTGTAATTAGTTCTAAAGGATGGTACTGATCAAATATAAGGGTGACCATTTAGAACAGAAGAGATCCAGAAGAGGCCTTTAAGCTCTATCCCCAGACAAGAAAAGCTTGGGAAGCCTAAAATAAACCCAACACTTGAGAAAAATCTGTAGGAAAGGTAATTATTTCTGTAAGGGTGTAGAGTGAGGAAATTATAATTTTTTCATTTACTGAGCTCTCTGAGGTGGGAAATAAGCAATATCTAGAAGCCTTCCACAGTGCTGAGGGCAAATGACTCGTGATAGAATCAGGAGATGCTGCCGGGACTTAGAGAGGCTGGGGTTGGCTGTATTCTATTAAGTTACCAAGTCAATGATCAAGGAAATCAAGGACTCGCGATTTTAAAGTATGAAGTAATCTTGAAAATTGCCTAATTTAATCCCTAATCTCATAAGCTTGAAAACTACAGTCCAGAAATGCTTTTAGAACACCAGGTTCTTGACACCCAGGCCAGCATTCTTCTGCTACTTCATGATATTCTACAATACATCCACTATCATCAGTTATCAAATATGCATAATATAATATGCAATATATTTACTCTTCAAAAGTGTTTGTAGATCAGAACAAAAATTACCTCAAGCTTCTCCAGGGCCAGAATGGAGCTGCCTTCAGCATGCAAAATGTGTATTACAAATACCAAAATGAGGTTTTTATTCTAGAGCAAATTTTAGCAGCATCCAAAAGTATTCTAAAAATTTGCCACAAGATAGAATCTTCATCTTCAAATAAAATATTGGTCTCTCTTCAATAGAAATATAATTACAATTTTATTTATTCTTGCTTTAGAAAAAAAAATAAATCTGGAGAATTGTGGAGATGGTGTATAAACTGAACACAAGCCAGTTATTCTCTTAACTCTCAATTTCTTACTGGAAGTGGAGGACCCCCTTGAAACTTGAGTGAGTTAAGGACATGTAAAAGGAAGTATTACTTACACAGAAAATAATAAACGTATGGAGCTCATTATCACAAAAGAGGCACAGGCAAGGAATATAAATTGATTCATAAAGGTTTTGACCGAATTTATGAATGTCAGGGCCATAAATGGCTACTGAGAGTACACCTAACCTTTAAGGTTAATGTCAGGGAGGAAAACTATGTCCTTCCCTGGCTAATCCCTTGAGGCCTCTGTTGTCAACACAATATTAGGTTGGATGGAACATGGGCAGCAAAGCAGTTCCGAAGTTCCTTTTAGCTAATAGGAAACAGGACCAGGTGAACATCCATCTTTTCAATAGAAGCATAAATGAAATGGATCCATTTTAAACAGGAAGCTTAATGAACTGATACTGTTGAACTTTGTTATTTATATAATCAAGGTGGCATATATCCAAAGTGTGAGTGTGTGTGTGTGTGTGTGTGTGTGTGTACACACACTTTGTTAGTTATATAAACAAGAGAAAAGATTTAACTTTTTGGAATTGGAAGAAAGCCAGTGTTTGAATCCAGGCCCTGATACAAGTTACTTCCTATTCTGTGCCTCCGTGTTCTCACATGTAAAATGGAGAGAATAATATCCATGGTAAAGGCATTTTGTGAAAGTCACGCTAAAAAGCACTTTGTAAACAGAAAAATAAAATATACATATTGTTGCTGAAGCAATAGCCAGCTTTAAGTAAATCTCAGTCATTTTAGCAGAAGGTTTGTGAGACACATGAGATTAGAATGCTCCTCACTTTATTTTTCCTGGGAGAATTAATACAAATATTCAAAAAGTACTCAAGACCCAAGTTAAATGCCCTCTCACAAAAGCAGGGTTTCTTTCTCCTCTAAATTTCCAGAACATTTTAGTCATGTCTCAATTAGACTACGTGTATTATGACTTATCTGCTTATTCACCTCCTTCATTTAACTATCGAAAGGCAGTATCCAGGACATTCTGAAAGCAGAGAGAGAGAGAGCACAAACACTGCACAGAAGTCTCAGGATTACTATATTTAGCACCAAAATATTTTTACATCTTTCTTTCTTGACTAGTATTCCACATTTAAGTGTGAGATCCTTTAAGTCAGAGGCCTTGTCTTATTCATCTCTGCAACCCTAATACTTATCATAGTTCCTTATATATAGTTGGCAATGAAAAGAAGTGAATAAATCACATAATGTGTTACTAATCCTGCTGTCTCCACTTCACACTTCACAGTTCACAGTCATGGAATAAAGAAACGATCCAACTGTAAAATGCAATAAACCAATTGTGGCTAAGGAACAAAGTCAAGACCCAGCCTATGCTTTCTTCATTTCTGTGCTCCAGTCCCTAACTCCCTTATTGTGGAAAGAATAGCATCTTGGTTCTATTTGCACGAAAAATAAAAAGACCTGAATTATAGGGTAGTGAAATCTTCACCAAGTGCACATGCTTAAAATCCTAAAATCTCTTTACTTTCCTAAAAGTACAGTTTGTACTTTTAAAAATAAGATGAGCACTATATAATTCTGACATAGTATCACATTTTAGGTAAGTACGCCATTGCAGAGCATCTGATGGTCACCTTCATGATCCACAAATAGAAAACAGCGTTGTTATCTCCAGAATTCAACACACGGGTCAAAATGAATGTTAAAATACAGTCTGCATATTTAGCACATCATGTGAACAAGCAGTTACAGATACTTAGATCTAGTGCCTAGATTGGAAATGCTCATCTTTATTCTCAATGGCCAATTTCCAAGCACACTTCTGGTGAGAGGAGCTTGACTCAATGGACTAAATGTTTTTCTTCTTTTGCCCTAAGTTAGGGTGGTTCTGCTTTATCAGATGCTTTTTAATGCCTAGAAAAGGTTTCCTCTTGTTCATGAAGTTAGAAGGGTAAACAGGAAAGAGACCGCTGCCATCAAATAAATATGCATGAATATAGATGCACATGTGTATATATGCTCATATGTAACCCTTTTCTCACTTAACAGCAGTTGGAAGAATGAGATTAAAATGGATCAATAAGACACTGGACACCAGCATTTTCTTCAGCGTCCCCAGGGGCCAGCCCCGCCCTACCGCTGCCTTTGTGAGGGCACTCTCAGGCCAGTTTTGCTCAGCACATCTTATTCAGCAGTTGGCATTCTGGTTGTGAAGCTGACCTTCTGCTCCTTTGAATTCCGAAATGCTATCCACTAATATAATAGTTTTTCTTGTCAGAGGGCCTGTCATGAATGTTTATTTCAGATCTACACTTCTTGGCTTATCTATAGCCAGACTGACTTTGCTGCCTTCAGATTTCAGGTATTTTATTCCACAAGGCCAACTTTACATTGGTAATTAATAACATCAATTAATAATTGGTACTTCTGACCAAGTATGCACATATATATATATATATATATATATATATATATATATATATGCGTACTTGGTATATATATGTGTACTTGGTCAGAAGAAGCCAGGATATTATTAATTAACAATGTAAATTTGGCCCTGTGGAATCAAACACACATATATATGCGTACTTGATCAGAATAAGCCGGAGGTAGACGATATATAACTCTCTGCATCATCAATGCATCTTACACCTACTGCCATTATTTCCTGCTGTCAATCTCATATTGGAATACGCGACATTGCTCTACTTTGTCATAGTGAAAAGTTTATCCTGCAAATGTTCAGTTTCTTAGGTCTTCCGTGAATGGCTGTGCTTATCTCATGTGTGCTTCTAGGCATCTCCAGGGCTCTGCATTTAACTTCATACTTCTAAAAGCATCTGTACAGAGGTAATATTAATGTTATTGCAACAGACAGGCACAGCTTCATTTCTCTCTGCTTTGACGGAAAATGCCTGTTCGTAGTGAAAATGTGCAGACATTGGCATTTTTGTTTGAGTTGGAATGTGTATGGGTCCAGCCATTGACAGCAGGAAGAAACAAGACACAACTGCCAGATGGCTTGGTTTTAAACAAACAAAAAAAAATACCACTCAAGATTTGCTAGTGATCCATAACCATTAAAATTATTTTCCCAAAGGATTCTCTATTCTGAGGCTGGAAAAAATTTCCTGAATTCATTCTCAGTTCTGAGATGGGGTTGCTTCAAAGAGTGGGTGATTTAAAGATCACTTATCTCCCAGAATAGGTACTTAACCTAGACATGTTGGGTGTTAAAAATTCTGGATACAAGAATATGACTGTTATCATCCTTAATACCTGATTTAGAATTCATAGTAGCAGGGCAGAAATTAGTAGAATGATGATTGAATTTGGAGGTAAGTTCTAGTCTCTACCATTAAGTGCTTATCCTTAGTGTGTCCCTAAGCCTCAGTTGACTTCTCTGTATGATGGAGATAAAACCTGCACTCTCTAGGTCTTGGTCATAGTATTATTTAAAGATCTTAAGATAAAAATGCACAGAAACGAACTCTGTAAACCATCCAGTGCTATGCATCCAATTTGCTATTATAAACTAACACGGAAGTTCCTGAGTGGGGAAAAAAAACTAATAAGAAACCTATTAATGGCCCTGGTAGCTTTTTCAACCTGGGTTTTCTTAGGTCATCCCAGCTGTAAGCTTCATGTTGTTGGTTTGATCATTAGCTGAATTCGCCTTATATCGTTTTCTCATTTTTATCCCAAAACTGAGTTGTAACAACAAATAATAATATTTAGGAAAAAAAAAAATCTGGTCTAAAACAATGGTAACTATTACAAACTTTTTGCCATGCATCCTGGAAACAAGAATTTCAATAAGAAATAATTAGCTTGTTGTCTTTGCGTTCATTTAAATTAAAGTGATGGTTACATGGAGACATTTCTGATTCTTCAGTTAACACTTCCACTCAGTCTTTGCACTAGGATTTAAGTGATCCTAGACCCTTCCCCCTAAAGAGAATTCCACCTTCCCACCAAGTGTGCTTCTTCTCTTCTATCTGTAGACTCCATGCTCTTTGCAGTCACTGCCCTCTTCTCTCTATGCGGCTGCTGGATGCTGTGGACCCACTCAGTTACCCCACTATAGCAGGAACTGGGTGAGCACTCGCTGTATGAGTGAGAGACGCCAGACGCCTCTTCTCATTTAAAGCCCATATAGGAAGGCACTGCACAGAGTGAGTCAAATCTCACAAATGACCATCACTAAATTCAACATCCCTAAATTCCTGTGCCCAGTAAATGTGATGACTTTTTCCTAAGATACAATCAAAGAGTAAATAAAATGGAATGTCATCTGTCCTGAACAATGCTGTTCCCAGGGTGAGGCTTCTCTAACATCTTCTGCATTACAAACTATTGAAGAGCAGCATTCAGGACATTCTGAAAGGGGAGAGAGAGAGCAAGAGGGAGAGAGGGAGAGAGAGAGAGAGAGGGCAAATGCTGCATAGAAGCCTCAGGATTACTATACTTAGCACCAAAATATTTAAAACTCTTTATTTCTCAACTACTATTCCACATCAAAGAGAAGTTCACATTTTAACAGAAACCTCTAGATGAAATGCAAGTCTATACTTTAACTGTGCTCATTACTATATTAGGTAATAATGACTATGGACAGATAATTATTGATTACAGCTTTTAAAATAATCATGCTATTGAGTAGCCATGAACATAAATCTATGAGGTTATAATAGAAAATAAATTCAGTTCCGAGCATATAAAAATTTCAATAAAAAAGTACAGTAAGAGACACTGTTCCAGAATTCTGTTTTTTTGGTTGATCTTTCACCATTCATGTTATGCAGCCTTCCGTGCTGCAAACCTGGGAATAATTGAGAAAAATGTGCAGCATCAAAACCACAGTAATGCCACTAGATATTACATTATTGAAATAAAACCGTATACTTTTCTTTTCAGATTCCACGATGTGTTAGTCCAGTCTTATGACAGGGGACAAGTCACTTTGTTTATATTCAGCCTTTTGGTCTATACATTGAACCTCCTGGGGTCCTGTGGGATTGAAAAATGTTGATGATGGAGGGTGTCAGTCTTTATAAACTCTGAGTTTCCGGTTCTGTTTTGAAAGCATTGCTTGGAATCAATCAGCACATTGGTTTGTTATTTTTGTGACTTTGAAGGCTGAGCTCTTCTTCTCTGCTTTTATTGTAATGACTATTACTAAAACTGACATTCACAACCCAATTACCCACCACGACGATCAGGCATTCTCTTCAGGTGTGTGTTGCTTTATCACTAAACTTAGTCACTTTACTAAAGTAACTTCAGACGCGCTTTAGTTTTCAGGACAGGCTGTAAAACTAACAAGGAAAAAGCAAAATGTAAAGATATGGACATGGAGTGATGGGTTGCCTGCCTGATCGTGTATTCAGAGGCTGAAAGCCCAGAGAACCTGGGCAATTGCTAACCTGCAGTATCTGGAGCAACCAGCAATCTAATGTGAAATTCCTTTCATCTTCCCTCTACACTCCTGTGAAAACCAGGAGGATTTCTGAGAGGCACAGAGATTCTCAATCGTTACAACGAGGCAGCTTTCTTGTAGTGTGAGTTCATGAGAGGAAGGGCAATTTCATGTTAAACATACACACAAGATGACAGGGAAGGAGGCGAGCTGATAGCCCGAAATACATATGCAAACCCTCCCTTGGAAGCTTGCTTTTCACTCTCTTGTACCAAGTTAATGGAAACCAAGGAACTACCATTCCAGAATTGTCGCCCGCTTTAATCCTTAATAATCAAATAAAAATGGGCAGCCCGTATTCCGGAGCAGCTCTAGCAAGCAGACCTCTAGGAAACAAGGCTCCCTATAGACTTCCCCTTGATCTTAAGGCTTAACTTGAAACATTTATATGCACGGAGCACCTGGCCAGGAGATGTGAGAAGGCCTTTTTTTTTTTTCTTTTTTCCACCTTGACTCTATTTCTTTCCTTAATAATAAATTCTCAGTTTTCTTTCTTCCCTTCTTGGAAACTGATTCCATTCTAAATAATGTTTTTTGTTCTTTCTTAACAGTTTAAGAAAAGCAAGACAAACTTGAAAACCCCCCATTAACATCCATCGGACTCCCCGCCTGCCGATTGGTATCTTCACTTCAGGAAGGATGAAGCAGAAAGTCAGGGCAGGTTAATTCCAATCAGGTTGAGAACTTCTTTTGTTTCAGTTCAAAGGACTGGGGCTAACCTATTATACAATTTAGTACCATGTGGCTGCACAAATCTTTCACATACCTTGCTGGGTGAAGACGTGATGAGCGCAGGTACTTGTTCTGACTGCACCAGTTTAAATACACAGGTGTCTGAATTGCGATCAGAAGCTTAACAGAGGAAGAAAGCTCCAATCTGTCCTGAAATGGTAACGCCAGCTGGGTCACATCCTCAACAAGGCTACACTGCATTTAATGGTAAACATACATACAGAGTCTGATATAAAGACTTTCCCTCAAATCAGGTCAAAACCAGGACAGATGCTTTATAGTTATTTTGAAATAAATGTATGTAAAGAAGGGAGTACCAGCTTCTGAGTATCAGCAGCCTCTCTCCGCCTTTCTTCCATTTATCATTTCTTCTTTCCTCCCCATTTTTATTTCACAAAAGATTTTAAAGACATACCTGAAGACACACAGTACACAGGATATAATAAATAGTTGAAATTGGAGCAGAAGGGAAAATAGGTAAGAAAACTAATGCTGAAAGACATATTCCAAAATATATGTAAATGCAAACCATTCACTCCTGTATGGCTGCTGGAAAGTGGAAGGTGGAACTCTGGCTGGATGGGTGCCCTGACTCTACTCCGGTCCCCAGCACCAACACTTAAGGGATGCCCAATTCATCTCCTCACCTCCCACATTGCCCTCCTCTAATCTCAGTCTCCATACCTGAGTGATGTCTCTAACAAGCAAATCGGATGAGGCCTTATCATTGCTTCGACATGTTAGTGACTGCCCTCTCTACTTAGGATAAAGTCAGAACTCCTCAGTGTAGCTTATAATACCAGTGTGACCTGGCACCTCACTGCTGCCCACCTCTCCGGCAGTCTCAGCCCCCAGCCCACAACTCTGCCCTCTGGCCACATCAGACCTCATTCTACAATTCTACTATGTCCTTTCCCACACAGCTTTTTCAGTGAGGACCGTCCGCCTCTCCACCAGCTGAACTTGCACTTAAACTTTCTCCAGCTCTGGGTCATGCTCCTCAGACTGGAGGAGGTGCTCCCGAAGCGTGTTCCCACCTGTCCTCCCTCGTCATGGCATCTGTCACACTTCATTATTTACTCAGCAGCTTGCTTTTTGCGGTTTGAGAAGGCACTCTTGGAGTAGGAGCTGGGTCTAGGTTGCTCTTTATTTCCAGCATCTAGCAGAGTGCCTGACATATCACTATTGCTTATCTATATATTTATCCTTGGTCACATGCATACATAACAGTTGATATCAAGATATTCAGCATGGGCCAAAAAAGATGCACAATGTTTTACCTTCTTTATCTTCATATAAAAATAAACATTTATTCTTCATAATAATGCCATTATCTGTCTTCCTAGTAAGGCTATGAGGTAGGTTATTGTTATCTTCATTTTATAGATGAGGAAACTGAGGCTGCAATCAAGTGACAAATGACGCTTCCCAACAGCCCAAGCAATAAGTGGACAATGTTCGGTGACAAAATTCATAGTGGAAAAGTTCACAATTGTTGGGGAGAAACATAACTTTTCCCAGACTGTAAAACTTAAAATATTTCTTCTCACGGGTTATGTGAAAGCATTCACCAACGGCCTGATTTTATGGATGGCAGCCTGGGGATCCCTACAGTGAACAAAGTAACAGGCTTCATAAGGCCCCTTCCGAGTGTCTCTCAATACAAGCAATGGCCCAACATGAAAGCACAATTCACCAGGCTCCATCCTACACCAGGAAAAGCACACAGCTCTCCTGTGGCCTGGGTTAAACCAAGGGGTTATTCAATTTACCAAACTAAAACCTAGCAAATATTTGTGTTGTGACTTTGAGATCGTCTTCCCCCTGTGAAGAGGGAGGAAAAGAGAGTCCATAGTAAGGAAAGGCAAGGACGGGTGCCTTACTCTAAAGAGAAGGGCAACACAGGTCTGCAGGGGAGCTGTCTTGGCCAGCACGGTCTTCCTGACTACCTCCGAAAAGACACGCTGACCTGGGCCTGACGCCTGCTCTCCACCCGGAGGCTTCAGTATCAGTGGGTCTAGGAGCCTTTCTGCTCTCACAGCCCCTGAATCTGTCTAGGATACAAATGCCTGCTCTTGGGGAGAGAGGGAGGGCATTTTATTCGTTGTATTTAAAAGTTACAAACCTGCTCTCAGACCAAAGCTTTGGGTTGGTTTGGGGGTTGATCATGAAAACGGAGAGTTAGTCAAGCAAGGCAATTCTGACTACTTCCTCCTTATTATCTGGGTGCCACCGAGATGTAATGCCTTTGGCAGCAGAAAACCCACACACACGCACGCCTGCACAGGCACGTGCCCACAGGCCTTCTTTGGTGTTGGTTGCAATTGCCCACTTTAGAACTCTGTGCCATTTGCATGTTTGTTTCTGAGTCCAATGGAAAATTTTTCCCTGAAACAACCGAGCTTTTACCAATTATTGCCAATCACGTCTGTGTTTCACTATCTTAGAAGCATTCTCCCTACAGCCCTGCTGTGGTTATTTTACTCCACTGTATCTATTGCAATATGAATAGAAATCTTAGACCGTATGAACAGAGACGTCCAAAGACAGCAGATTTTCTCCCTAGCTGCAATAGTGTGACGTCCGAAAAAATCAGTTATATCTGTTAGTATTTTTCTATTAAACCCATGTACCAATGCACCTGTTTTTAAAATATATACTCGTCTTTCAGACATTTGCTGTATTCCTCAACCCTTAAATTGCCTTAAGGAAAATGATTCTAACACAGATCATGTAAATTTGAACACTACAGACTCCCCTTTTCCCTGGAAAACACAAAGAAGAAAATATTATCTATAAAAATCTGGAAGTTTGAGGTTAAAAAAAATGCTAGAATCTTTAGGCTATTTATCACCCACCTATTTGCTTCTAGGACATTTTGTAAATCAGTGAGTCCAATTCTATGAAGTGGAAGAGAATAAAGCTGTCCACTTGTGTTCTTCCTACTAGTCAGGCATGAAATTTAAAATTCTATAATAGATTTATATGATATTTGTATGTATGGTTTTTGATATTATCTCCTTTCTTTTGATTTAATATTTACTATTTATTTAATATCCTCTTCCTTTCAGTTAACCACTCCACGAAACGATGGAAATGGTGAAAAGTTCAAAATGACAGAGAAGAGAAAATGGAACTCCTTGAGAAGTAAGTCCAAACTTCAGAGGCAAAATGACAAACATAAAACAAAAGGTAGTCAGTATATCTGTCCTGGCAAAGAAGAGAAATGTTCTCCATTTTTCTAGTAAGAAAAAGAAAGTCATCATCTTAAATTTAGGAAGGGAAATTGAGGTTAGATTTCTAATCAGGTAGATCATCTGGGTGGTGAGAGGCAGAATTTGTCCAGTCTATCGGGAAGCAAAGGTTAGAGGAGATAATATCATCTTCGAGGACAGAGGAGACAAACATTGTAAATGTAGCCCAACCTGGAAGAAGCATGGAACACAGCTAACGATTTCTGGAGGACAGTTCCTTCCAGCCCTAAGAATCGGCAATTTGCCTACCATTTAGTAAATAGCCTTTACTTACTGGAGGGTAGCCTAATGCTTTAAAAAAACAAACACATCTATCACAGCCCCTGCTCATTAGTACTAGGCAGACCTCAAGAACTTTGGTGCTGTCTGAATGCCAAGCACTCTCTCACTTACGTGGTATGGCCCATATTCCATTAGAGATGGGTAAGGAGAGGCACCAGTTCTTTTTTAGTAACCACGTTTTTTTTTTTTTTTTAAATTGCCCATCCTCCTCTTAAACTTTTCGATAGCTTGTCAAAATAAGGGACAGTGAAAGCACACGACATAACAAAATATAAACACCAAACCTAGTCCTTGCGAGAAAACTCCCTAGCATTCCTACCCTGTTCAATCACGCTGCTCATTAAACAAGTCATTTTAATACTCACTGTCAGCCCAATCTTCCAGGTGCCAGGATTTTCTTTTGAAGAGAAAAGGTACTCTGCGGGCCAGCCTTGCAGAAGGGTACACATTTGGAAACCAGGACATGGTTTTCTGGTACTTAAGATCTGGCATTATCTAAATTTAGGGGCCCTCCCCCTCATTCTTTTTGGGCTTAAAATATTTTTAAATTTTATTTTATTTTAATGTTTCAGTTTGCACAGACACAATGTGCTGTGAAACACACTTCAAGTGTCTTTTAAAAATTAAAACAAGGTTGATGTGTAGTGTCAATGATTCCTGCTAATCAAAATCACTGACAATTTTTCAGGAGGGAAGAGATACGGTTTAGCTCCCTCACTAGAGAGCATTGCTTCATTTTTCTGTTTTGATCTAAATCTGAATGTTTTCCTGCAGATAATTCTCTTGCATTTTTTAAAGGGGAGAAACAGGCAATAACATTCTAAGAAAATAAATGTTTATTTGGACACACAGATTCCTATCCCTGACCCCAGGCACATGAGCGGAGCTTCAGGTCCCTCTGCTGGTCCAGCTCAGTGGGAGCTGTCAAGGGCAGGTTCAGAGACTTCTACCTCTAAATGAAAACTTGTAAACAGAATGTTGTGTTTACTCTTCTCCTATGGCCAAGGACCATCACGGGGATGCAGGGAGTGGTAAGTGTGGACTCCAATGACAGCAAAAACAAGCAGCTGCCCAGACAGAATTCCTCTAAGTTGTGTATCTGACTCAGAAGCCAATGTACATTTCAACGCTTCATTTCCTAACTGTGCTTTTTTGCAATTGTCTTTTAAAAATTAGAAGTGGTTTTGGGAACTAGAAAATTTATAAGAAGCTCCTTGTCTTTAAAGTCAAGGATTTCTTTAAAAAAAAAAAAAAAAAAAAAAACTAGAGAAACAAGAAGAAGGCAAGAGAATGTGACAAAGCAAAAATTTTCCCAGACTCTTACCTTCTAGCAATAAAAAGCCATGTAAGTATAGTTTTGAGAGCAGTAGATTTGATTCTTTTAAACTGGAGAGTAGTGCTATGGTATTCTGGTATTCTTTTTCTATGAAAATAAAATTGTTCTTTAATGTTTAAACAGTATGTGTGGCTTAATTGTAAACCCATTCAAGAAAGCACCATTCTCTTTAATTATCATTATAAGGGCCCTTATACAAATTCATGAATTAACATCAGAAAAGGATAGTGCTATTTTCTAATACTAGTCTTCGTTATATTTTCATATTGTTTTTAAATACAAAAAAGATAATATTAGAGAAAGAAAAAAACTAATGAGGTGACTTAATTCACATGGGTCACGGCAAATAATATTTAAACAGTGATTAATTGGTCTAAAGCTATCACTTTAAACCAGAGTTAATAATGACCCAGATCAAATAATGATAGAAACATATATATATATATATATATATATATATATATATATATGGAGAGAGAGAGAGAGAAAGGGAGAGACAGAGAGAGACAGACACAGAGAAAGAGAGAGAGGAAAAAACAAGAAGAAAAGAGGGAAAATGAGAAATGACAAAGAAAAATACTACTTCACATAGCTGATGGGACCCTCAAAATTGTCGGAAATGATAATGACTTTTAAAGTTACGCATCCTAGTATTTAATAGAATAACAATAGAGGGACATCCTTCTGGAATGTCTGAAATTATCCCTGCAGAAATCCACCCCTCCCCAGTGCAAGGATCTCCCATTCCGAGAAACACACAGGACTGGCAACCCATGTACAAGCCATATTTCTCATCACATCAACTCCAACCCACACGTGTCTGATCACCTTTGTTTTAGACGCACAGGGTGAATGAACGTTTCAGTTACTAGAGCCCTACTTTTTTTAATAGTGAATTTAACTTTCTAGTAATTGAGATATTTGAGTATTTTTAGTGAAGACCATTTGCTAAGAAAAAAAAAAAGCATGTGGCAATTTTAAATTGACTTAACATTCATATTATTTGGAGGATTCTGTTGCTGGAGGAATTAAGGAGACGAAGACCACTCCCAAACTTGGTGATAATCAGAACCACATGGAGGCACTATTAAAAATTCAGATACCCATGCCCACGCCAGAGCTACTAAATCAGAATCTCTGACGACTGATTCTTGGAATCTTTCTTACTTATTTATTTAACTTCCAGATTTGGAACCCACTGCTCCAGGATATTGCAAAATCAAGAAAGATGTTAAATGATTTGAATGAAAACATACTCCAACATCTGGGCCGTTTCCTGTGGCCACAAAGACTAGAAGCGTGGAGGCCGCACTATCTCCATAAGGACCAGGTATGAATGCCTGTTCTCCAAACCCGCACAGAAATTGAATACTGTGTAGCACACTTTTTGGGTAAATGAATTGAAAATTCATAGCTTAACATGCTCTACCTTGTTCCCATTGTACAGAGTGATTTATTTAAATTACTAACTTTTGCGTTTTTACTTTGTAAAGCTGGTTGTTGGAAAATTAAATCTATGTTGTTTATTGGGAGCCAAAGCCGCAACATAAAAGAGCAATGTTGCCATCTAGTGGTCAATTGCAGACATTCATGAATCGGACCACTGCATGAAGTTTCAAGTTGAAGGAAAAGAAACCTCAGGAAAGAATGTAAACAAATTCCATAAACCTACCTGAAACTACAAATATTTTAGAAGATAACATTAGAAAAACCCTTCTAGACATTGGCTTAGGCAAGGATTTTATGACCAAGAACCCAAAAGCAAATGCAATAAAAACCAAGATAAATAGCTCTAATTAAAGAGCTTTCGCATGGCAAAAAGAGCAGTCAGCAGAGTAAACAGAAAATCCACAGAGTGGGAGAAAATCTTCACGGTCTACACTCTGACAAAGGACTAATACCCAGAATCTACAACGAGCTCAAACAAATCAGTAAGAGAAAAACAATCCCATCAAAAAGTGGGCTAAGGACATGGATAGACAATTCTCAAAAGAAGATACACAAACGGCCAACAAACATATGAAAAAATGCTCAGCCTCACTAATGATCAGGGAAATGCAAATCAAAACCACAGTGCAATGCCACCTTACTCCTGCAAGAATGGCCACAATCAAAGAATCAAAAAAACAGTAGATGTTGGCCTGGATGCAGCCATCAGGGAACACTTCTGTAATGCTGGTGGGAATGTAAACCACTACAGCCATTATGGAAAATAGTGTGGAGATGCCTTAAAGAACTAAAAGTAGAACTACCATTTGATCCAGCTATCCCACTGCCCAGAGGAAAAGAAGTTATTATTTGAAAAAGATATTTGCACACGTATGTTTATAGCAGCACAATTCACAGCTGCAATACCATGGAACCAACCAAATGCCCACCAATCAACAAGTACATAAAGAATCTGTGGTGTGTGTGTGTGTGTGTGCATATATATGTGTATATATATGATGGAATACTACACAGTCATAGAAAGGAATGAATTAACAGCATTTGCAGTGACCTGGATGAGACTGGAAACTATTACTCTAAGTGAAGTTACTCAGGATTGGAAAACCAAATATCTATGTTCTCACTGTGGGAGCTAAGCTATGAGGATGCAAAGGCATAAGAATGATACAACGGACTTTGGAGACTTTGGGGGAAGAGTGGGAGGGGGTGGTGGATAAAAGACTATAAATATGGCACAGTGTATACTACTCAAATGATGAGTGCACCAAAATGTCACAAATCACCACTAAATAACTTACACGTGTAACCCAATACCGCCTGTACCCCAATAACTTATGGAAAATTTTTTTTAATTAAATAAATAAATAATAAAATAATGACTTCCACCATCTCCCCGACGATGCTAGGAAATTTTAGCAGTTTAACTCCATTCACCACCATCTCATCTTTCGTATTATTGTCATGCATTTTGAACTCCATAGATATTTTTATTCTCAAAATAGTTTTTGCAGTCATTAAAAATTTTCAGTAAAAAAAAAAAATTCTATTATTGAGGGGATTTCTCCCAACTACAGATGCTACTACCACCAGACCCCTTTCACCTTTATGCTAGCTTCTAGTTCTAAAATCAAAGTATTGGTCAGTTGACAACAAGGTTGTGTTTCGTTTGACTCTGAAAGTAGTATGATAAATACTCTCCTGTGTGTGTGTTTGTGAAGGTTCTAAGGTAGATGTTAACACTGGGTGTTTGTCAAATCATCAGTGATACTACCCTTTGAAGCTGTGGCCGGGCTACTAGTTTCTTCCAATTACTCAAGCTGCCAAGGAAGCTGTGAGCCTTTGAAAGGGAGATTTCAGCCCCTTCCCCACCTCTGACATAGGGAGTCACACTGCTTCTCCAAATATTCTCTCTAGAAGCCGTCCTAGACTGAGCCCACCCGTGGTTCAAGGACTCAGCTGCATGAAGAAGTTGGCCTCCCAAGTCATCTGGATGAGGAGGACCTTAATGTCCGCACATGTATGCACACTTGACCTAGAAATTAGTGCATATATGATCAGCAAGTAAGGAAAGAAAGAAATCGAAGAGGCATATTACTAAGTAATTTTAGCTATTTTAATTTTAAATAATTGGTTTTATCTAAGTGCTCTCAATTAAGTCATGATATGTCTTAAGTTGAATGTTACTCTAACTTAAACTTTTTGTTTCTTTTTTTTTTTTTTTTTTTTGAGGCGGAGTTTCGCTCTTGTTACCCAGGCTGGAGTGCAATGGCACGATCTCGGCTCACCGCAACCTCCGCCTCCCGGGTTCAAGCAATTCTCCTGCCTCAGCCTCCCGAGTAGCTGGGACTACAGGCACGTGCCACCATGCCCAGCTAATTTTTGTATTTTTAGTAGAGACGGGGTTTCACCATGTTGACCAGGGTGGTCGCGATCTCTTGACCTCGTGATCCACCCGCCTCGGCCTCCCAAAGTGCTGGGATTATAGGCGTGAGCCACTGCGCCCGGCCTTAAACTTTTTGTTTCTTTAGAGTTGACTGGTCCGGGGACAGTCACATCTTTAATAGATGGTGTGTCTTTGAAAGGTGGAGTGTATAACATTATATTTCTTTTT